>CAAKHF010014112.1:19050-34781 GCA_901007745.1 Hippocampus kuda
GCACTCAATCAGTCCCGACCTGTCCCTAGGTGTGAGTGTGAGCGCAGATGGTTATTTGTCTGTCTGTGCCCTGCGATTGGCTGGCAACCAGTTCAGAGTGTCCCCCGCCTACTGCCCGAAGACAGCTGGGATAGGCTCCAGCACCCCCTGAGACCCTTGTGAGGATATGCGGATCGAAAAATGAATGAATGAATGAATAACCAAAGTATGCTTGAAATAGTTTGAGCCCAAAATATTACTCATAAGACAGTTGGCCAAGTTTAAGTCACACTCGACCTTTACATAAAGCGAGGATGTTCTTGCTTTTCATCCCTTGTTTGCCAAGTTGCCAACTTCTGAAGTGCATTTCGATCCATCCATCCCTCCATCTCGCCATCCCATCCTCCATCCATCCATCCATCCCTCCCTTCATCTTTGTCCATCCGCCCATCCCCCTTAATCCCTCCCTCCATCCTGAAACGACTAAAAAAAAATCATTGTGCATGAATTCAAACCAGCAAATAAATGAAAACACGTTTGTGTATTTCGAGGTGGACTGTGCTGTGGGCATGCAATGAGATAAAAGCGTCCCTCTCGACGGCAACAGATGGAAGCGCGCAGCCTGCACACTGCACTCCATACAAACACACATACAGAGACCAACATTGAGACCAAAATATCAGCCTTTTGATCACAGCCTTTGCACATCAACCCTGTGCGTATGTCCGTGTTTTGAACCATGACTTTCGTTATATTCTTAGCCTCGTCTAAACACGGCAAGTTTACTGCCCGCTTCTCTGCCTCGCGGACTAAAACTCTATAATTAGGCACAGAGAAGAACTGTTTCAAATTGCAGCTCCACCCAAATTAGCATTTGTGCACACACGGTTTGAACACTGGTCCACTGCAAGCACCATTTCTTAGGCTTGAGTTGCGATTACCACCTCCTTATTTTCAATTCGCAGCTCTCTTTTTATGCATTAAATTCAATTTGGCCACTAACCAAGCTAGCCTTTGTGTTTCGGGTATTCGTCTGAACTCTTTGGGGACCGCGCAGCATGTTATAGACTTGTGTCGAAGCAACGACACGAGAGGCCGCCTCCCTCCTCGCTGCTGCAAATAAATCCCCATTTCCTCCACAGTTCACTCTGACATTCACAACCGGCGTCCCTTTTTGATAGTTTTTGAATGGGGGCGGTCGTGGGGGTCTAGGCAGAGGGCAGCCACTGCCCTCCCGCTGTACTTTGGCTGAGTGAAAACATTCGGCTTTCAAGGTTCTGACGGAAAGAAAAGAAGCATTAGCAAAGTTCACAAGCGGGAAATTTGCAAAGGTGATACGTGTTTGGAAGAGAGAGCGTGAGGCCAAAAATAGCAGAGGCTTCACAATGGATTCCTGGTCTGTGTCTTTAAGATTTGTCTGGTACCACCTAGTTTCCACCAAGCAATACGTTTTGGGAACACTGGGTGTGTAGATGTCAAGAGTGTGTACTTCATGTCAGCATGACATTTTCACCCACAAATGAGGTCAACAAAGGCTGCTTTTACGTCCTCCAGGGGGCAGGGGGTCAAAGGATGGCCACCCCACCAAGAGTGCATTACCATTTTTACACTTATTTTGTTGTTCCCCTCCCAAAATTAGCTAATTAAAATGTTTTCATTGGGAAAAAAAAATCCTCTCTCCTATATAATTCATTTTCATTCACTTTCATATTCTACTTTCAGTATGAATGAGTTCTTTTTGTAAGCCTTTATGTGCAAATCAAACTCTTCACCTTTCTTTGTTATGAGCAGGTGAATCGCGGCTGTATGAGTCTGCGGGCGTGTTAAGAGCAGCTTTTGAGGACTACCAGGAGGATCACTCAGGTGAAGTGCGAACAAAGGATTGCCAGCTCCCCCCACACCTCAAATTACTCATCGGTGCAACAATGTTTTCAGTTTGTTTACCTGTTATGCGGCAGAGTGATTATCAGGTTGACTATAGGACGGGAGATAACATGATCATTAAAAGGTGAACTTCACCACCCTGTCAGCTTTTTAGGTCCGCCTTTTTTTTTTTTCCTCTGCCCAAATGTGATGGTGTACCGCAAAAGCACCATGTTTTAGCCCACAAAATCAGCAGCCATCAAAACACACAGCAGACTATGAAGCGGACCACATTGACCACAGTTGACTGATTTTACCCATTTAAGGTAGTTTGTGTCACTTGCCTTTTGCACTCTTCTGCTCACAAAGCCTCACAAAATCCTGTGATATTCACTATCAGGCCCAAAAGTGGGAGTCCTTTTCAGTCCTGGAGTTTCATGGTTCAGACCGGCCCAGTGTAGTTCACAACGTTTAAATGAAGACAAACAATTGTATCCCAATTACCTTATCGCTCTCTACAGCAATATTCATGTTGCATTTAATCAAAAATCGAAATTACATCTGAATGCACTCAGACTAGGACCTGTGTTTATTTGAACAAGTATGAGAACATAAAACATTTTTAAAAAAAATGGACAAAAATACAAAAAAGGGACCAATAGGCAAGGGTACATAAGAATACTTCACACTCAACAATGCAGATTTATGCAACACTGTTAAGCCAGCAACATTAAGGCAGTGAACAAGGCTCATCCTGTTCGCGTTTTTGTTTGGAACCAATTCATACCACTTTCCAGTGCATTACTTAACAGACTGACGCTAACTTTACGATCGCCACGCTGCAACAGGCTTTCTCTGCATGCCTTGGTGCCATTACAAGTAATACTTGAGGCTGTGTTGCATCTCTTTATCGGCGAAGCCAGGTCAAAAATGTTATTTTTAATTATGTTCTAGTGGGGCCGCATAGACCACATTACATATTGCATTGTAAGATTTTTTTGACTTGACTTCCCCTTTAATGTGATTTTTTGGGGGGGGGGTAAGACACTATGTAATATAATTACAGTGGTGTTGTTGCTACGTGTGTAGTACATTATTGCGACTTGGTGACACCCTCAGTAACAAAGGTCGTGCAGTCAGTCCTGTGGAGAATACAATAGCCTGTGATTGACAATTGATTTGTTCGTTGGACATTTGTATGAGGAGGAGAAAATAAAAAGAAATGTCATGAAAGCACTTCATTTACTGATATCAAAACTGATCCTCGGAGTGGAGGAAACTAATGCGCGGGCCGGTATAGTGGCCCCAGGCAATGCATATTCAGGTGCAAGGCCAGGCGAGCCCACCGGGAAATTGCCCAGCTGCTCAGATTACCCCCGGCAGGCCTGCTGTCTTGGGGGAGACTTAGTTTGACTTTAAGGAATGTACGGCAGGTTAAAGTGGACCCATTTTGAAGTCCAAAATCAATGTTCAACACACGACACTTTGTCATGCATCAAATTGAAAGCCCCGATGAGGACTTTGAAGCTGCTCTGCAATCATTTAACAACTCATATAATGACTCAATGACCAAAAACATGTTCTGTTGCTTGAAAACATCACCAATCTCAACCACTCACGAATCGACATAAACCATATACCATTCCCACATATGTTCTTGAAGCATCATGAACATACACTCTTAATTTTCATAGCTAGAACTTCACTTTGCATGTCAGAACTGAGCAGTGATGCACTGGATGAAGAGACATTCAAAATAGGTGCCTCACTTGCTGCTTATTTGAAGCAGCATTCAAATACACGCGTGTTGCATATTTGATGACTAAGGGGCTCCACTTTACGTGCACAAGTCCGCACACATGGATACCTTTGTACACACAACCTGAACAGACAACGTGTCATAAGAGAAGAATGCATAGCCTGAAGCTAAAATAATCTGCGGGAGACTTTTTGCTGAACGACGTGTTCTTAAATCGTCTGAACATCGCGAAGTTTTGCAACAAAAATGCCTTTCAATCGTTTTTATTTTGGTTCTATAATACAAAAAGTCATCGTGGGCTTTACCTGAGTTATGTGCCCGGCTGGCTGTGAGGAATCCAAGGTTAAGGTTAGATGAAAAATACTCCACTGACAAGAAAAAAAAAACACACAAAAACCCCCAAAAAGAAAATGGGGGGGGGGGGATACCCTGCACAAACGTCGGCAGACTGTCAGACTACGATGAGAGGAAAAATATATCCCTCGATATGATAAGATGTGTGTGTGTGTGTGTGTGTGTGTGTGTGTGTGTGTGTGTGTGTGTGTGTGTGTGTGTGTGTGTGTGTGTGTGTGTATGAGAGTGTGTGTTGAGAGACAGCTTAACTCTGAGGCAGAGGCGGCGCAAATGTGTGCAAGCCGGAGGGCCGGGTGTGTTTCAGCCGGTGGCATACACACTCACACATACGAACACTCCCACACACACACGTAGAACAATGTATGGCCGAAAGGTTTGAACCAGACACCAGACCCTGAGGGGGGTCACTCTGTACACCTGGCTGAAGCACTCCACCCACATCTCCCACTACCTCACCGTTCTGAAACAAACTCCAGGTTAAAACGGAACTCCAAGTTGTGCTTTCCTTCTCATACATCCCCTGTGTGCCGATTCATTCTACTTCTAGGACCTTTCACCCTTGACGTGGCGTCGCCTTGAAAACTGGGAGTAGTTGTTATGGTGTTATCGTCAAGAGGCCAGCTCAGTCCTTTAGCTGAACTGCAACATAATCACAGGCTTTCTCAAACTACAGCCTCACTCTGCTGCCTTTTGTCCCTCGGCTCTCCTCCTGCTTTTCCGGGCCACACTACGCATGAAACCTCAACTTTCTTTGCCTCTTAGCTTTTTATTTTTTATTTTTTTTTTATGCCTGGGAATCACTTTTCTCAAAAACCGACTTGCTCAGTTGTTTGAAATCGTGAAAGCTGCTCTGACAGCAGAGATGAGACACTTTCAACAGGTAGCTGACAACTCCATGGGCAGTAAAATGATCAGAAGATATCATTCAACTAGAGTCTGGACTTTAGGAAGCCTTGTTGTTTATGGAACCAGTCTAAAATGCTCAACTCATTTTGTGCCAAACCGTATAAATACGTTTTGGGTGTTTTTTTTTAATTAAAAAAAATATTGCTAAGGGCTTCACACACCTCCTTAGTCAGTATCGAGGCTGCGGAAATGATTTCAGTATGATAAATAAGCACGAGATGGCAGGAGTGTCTTTGATCGGCTCTTAGTCCACACAGTGTGAGTGGGTGTGGGGTGTGGTACGGCCGTCCTACGTCGCGACGTGACGTGCGGAAGCGGTGTGGTGTTGAGAACATGGATTAGTACCGGCAGTTAATGCTACAACAGAGCTTTTTCAAATCAAAGAAAGATGACGAAGTCCTGGCCCTCCCAGTTTGAGAAAAACAGCTGGCATTAATGAATGGAAAAAAAGTTCAACATTGCTTTGTTGTACAAAAAACATCATGAGTCGACTGGCGCCCGTGCACGCAATGTAAAAACTGGTGTAACTTCATTTTTGTGTCCGTGCAATTCGAGTCTAGTGTTTTAGGGTGCGTGTGCTGCGCCCATTTGGACGTTTCGGTGCATGGAGTTGCCTCGCTCCTGAGTCATCTGACAATTTGGTCACAGAACGTAGTCTGCGCTCAGCGTAGAAATGGGCGCTTTGTCATTTTTCGTGGCAGGGTAGTGGAATGATTCAGCGTTCTTGTGAATTTGGTAAACGCGCTACTTCCCACAACAGCGCACAGAGGCACAAATGTCTCGTTACACCAAAAGAAAGAAAATTTCACCAACGCGCACCGCTAGACTACGCTTTGTAGTAGACGTAACACTCGGCATGCCTCCGACTGACCTGATTTTAATGTACATGAGGTATGGCGGGGCTCGGCAACTTCCCATCCCACAACGGCGCACAATGCCACAAACGCTTCCTTATGCCAATTTCTATTGATGCATCTTGAAGAATAGAATACTCCTTCCATGCATACACTTAGCAAGCGTTTTGCACTAGCCTGGCACTGGAAATGAAAATAGGGCCCATTATGTTAAAATGGTCGGCTGGATGAATGCCGAAAACCCTCCCTCAAAAATTCAAATCCAATATATTCCAATGGGATCCCATTTTTACAAAGAGAACATTTAGGTTTTGTTGTGTGTATAAACGTAGAAGTCGTGTTCCAAGTCTCAGCAGAGGCCTTATTTTGAACTGCAGTTCTCCGTTTTTAAATTATACAGGAAAAAGTAACCTGCCGGGCACGAAGATTGTCTTGATTCGCCGCGGGAGAGAAGCAGGTAAATAAAAGAGCTGAAGAACATGAGCCGCCTCGGAAAAATAATATTATTGTTTATTTTTCCACAGTGCAGGGCTTAATGGTGGGTTAGGGGTTAAGGTCCCAACAGGCTGCTCTCTGCCACGTGCCTCCGGAGTTCATTAGAAACAAATGACAAAAAGAGGTCAGCCCGATCCCCCTCCTGACCCTGCTCCCACAGCCTGAAGGCAGTCGCTGAGATTAGAGCAGCAATAAGACTGCTTTACTTTATTCCCGCTAACTAGAAAGAAGGAAATACTCTACACCGATTCATACAGTGATACTACGTCCTATACTGCCGTTTATCGCTTTCCTTGTTGCCATGGAGATGTGTACACAAAGCAGGATTTTGAAACTGGCTTTTGAAACCGGCGCCCATATTTCTTGACAGACTCACCGTGCATGTGTCCGCAAGCTTGCCAAGGTGGCGTCAAAGAACAAAAGGACCGCTACAAATTTTGCGTTGTTTGTTCTGCAGTGATGTTTTTGAAGCTTTACTGAGGCATGCCAAGGTCCTGCCAGACACCCCAGCAACATCTTACACACACACACACACATTTTCGAACCCATACGGGAAGACACACATTATCAAGCCGCGGGGTCCCACCAGGCCAGGTGTCTAAATATTTAATAACGTTTTAAAAGCACCCCACCTCCCATCCCTTATGTACTCTCTTCTCTTCCCTTTTGGGTCACTGGTAAATCCTGCCAATTTAAGGATTAAGACATTCAGAAGTCCCCTGCTATAAAAAAGAAAATAAAGCCCATCCCATTACTGTGTCCATCTCAGCTGTTCCTTTACGGTACACATATCAAAAATATTTACCCGGTACATTATTTTGTATGCAATGGAGCCCCGCATACTCACGGTTCACCTGTTTTTTTTTCAATAGCCAAACATGGAAAACACTTGTTGCCCATATATCCTATGGTTTTTGGGGGTTAAAATAATGATAATATTAATATTAATATTAATATTAATAATAATAATAATAATAATAATAATAATAATAATAATAATGATTTTTTTCAAGTCAATTACAACAACCAAAATGTGTTTTTCAATAAGTAAAATAATTAAATTGAATATAAAGAACACACAGTTTGTGCAGCTCTTTCTGGTGTGTGGGCCTTGGCCACCAGGGGGCAGAATTCTACAGCCATACCGATGTTCTACATTTAAATACATGAAGAACACAGTAACATGGTCACTGTTCGCAGAGGAAAAACAACATATACAATACAATACAATACATGCTGATTTATATAGCGCTTTCACAACAGCGGCAGCTGTAACAAAGCTCTATGCCTGTATTTTTATATTTTCTGGCTACACATGTTGTGACACTGTTTGTTGTTAAAAGTCTGCAAAGTCTATGATATTTGTTTATTCTCTTTCTTTCATGTTTAGTTTGACAGCAAACTTAACTAGGAGTCCTTGAGGACAAACGTGTATATGGATAACTGAGCGGAAAGTGACACATTTGTAGTCCGGGCACATGCCTCTTTTTCGAGAGTGAGTCTAAGAATTTCTAGAAGGTACCAAGAGCCCCACAAGAAGGATTTATTGGAAAAACAGTCACTTAAGGGGTCGGAAAAGTAGCTAAATTGGCAATCTTGAGTAGCCGTTCGTGTCGTCACATGCCCTAACTTCAGCAATGTTTGTCAGGGTAATGGCAGCCGTACTCTGCTTTTGAATCACACCTGGAAACGGCGTAATGTGAACCTAAGCGAGAAAAGTGGTTGTCAGGTGTCATTTTTAATTGTGCATTTTGATGGGAAAATGTCAGATACATTTTGCGCAAATGTCTTCTTTAAAGCTTGGCAAGGCTCATTCCTTCTTTTAGAACAAGTGCCGCACAAGCGAAAGAAAAATCAAAACTGCAGCATCGAGTTAATCCTATGATGATATGTGAACAACTCCGGCGGTTTAATTTTTGTGGCAACCTTTGATATAAGTTTCCAGAAATTTGGCATCCAATTGCACCAGCTTGGGATACCGTTTGCCTTTACAGTTTCTAGTTTTTACACACCAGACTGTTTTTCTTGTATCATCCATCCGGTTCACAGAGGGTCAACACGAGGTTCCTCCTCGAGGGGAAGTTCAGAGATGAGACGATTGAACAGATAACAAAAGAATCTTTAACTAAACACTGACGTTTATGATCGTGTTTTTGTGCACTCGATCTCTGGTAGAGTGCACAGTATCGCCTCATCTCCTTGCTCAGGCGGCCGAAACTCCAGTAGTTTCTTATCGGCCCGGAAGAATCAATGGAAGCTTTTTTTTCCCCATTTCAAAGTTTGGTTCGACCAATTTATTAGCATGAGTGCATCGGCAGGACAAACTATCTCCATCTAGAATGTGTTTGTTGGAAGATTGAAAGATGTGGACCTGGGGGATCCCTTTCAGGGGACAGTCCAACCTATATTTGAACCCCTAAACAAATAATTGGTTTATTACAAAATATTTGTGTATTGTATATGTCTATTTTTGAAAAAAATAACACAATATCATATAACAGCAATTCTGCAGACCCCTGGTCTACAGTTAATCATCAACAGCACTCATAATAAAACAAATAAGCGTATACAGTATAGCAGGTACACACGCGCCCCATGGCCTGCAATTTGCTTCAACCTTAAGATATTTTTTTTCCTTTCCGCTCTCTTATCGTCTCTCCTCACATCTCCCACTGCATTCCTGACATGCCTCACGGAGACAAGGGGTTGGGGTGGTGGTCTGGTGCGGGCGGGGGGAGGGGCAGAGGGAGGTCTTCGGGATCACAACATGCTCACAATGGCACTGGCTGCAGCCATTGTCCATGTGAACTGAGGGAAAGGACTTGGTGCTTGCATAGCAAAAGAAGCCCAGATCTGCTGTAACAGCATTCAAACAATTCAACAGCACTAAGTGATTCTCCCCGGGTCGCATACGAGATCTCTGTATCCAATTTTCTCTTGCTCCTTTTTTAAAAGTCATGTCCTTTTGGAGCCCCAGAGAAAGCAAATCTATTCAGGCTTGGGATTTCAACTAACTGATCTCATGAGAAGGCAAGTAAATCCTCAAAACCTTGTGGCAGGCACGCCAGGTCTCACGCCTCCGAGTCAATCTGCCAACGCAACACTACCATCTGCTGGTAGAAGCCTCACAAACCCCCCCAGGAAAGTACTGTACAGTGAAACTTCAAATCGTTCTAACCACCCAAAAGTTTTCTTTCGGGCTCATCCTGTTCAGGGTCATGTGAGTCTATCTGTCAAACTGACTTTGGGGGAAATGCAGACGAAACCCTGGACTGGGATAAAGAGTCAACCATTAACACTCATCTTCACGCCACTGAGGGGGAAATAGAATACACACGACCTACACAAAAGTCAGGCAAGGCGTGTGTGTGCGTGTGTGTGTGTGTGTGTGTGTGTGTGTGTGTGTGTGTGTGTGTGTGTGTGTGTGTGTGTGCGCGTGTGATTTTTTTGCGTGTGATGTACTAAGTAGTGCGTTCTCGCTAACTCCATGCCAGAAGAAGACAAAGAAGAAGCAAGCAGGAGGAAGTCTGTCCGTTCTAAAATAATGGTGATGAACTGTAATTTTGCAATGGTGGACACGCGGTTAAAATCATGTTGAAGAGACAGACTGACGATGATGGACGGGTGGCCCGGATGCTGGCGAATGGCGGACTGGCAAAATGTACAGACGCACCCGCCTGAAAATTAGAGCGTTAAGCAACCATATGACGTTGCTTTTAATGTTTAATGAGAACACATAATGGGAAATGCCATAGACAGGCTAACAAATATCATCTGCGTTATTACACTTTCAGTGATGCATAGCTGAACACAAATGGTGCGGCAACATATGTAGACGGAAAGTATAACAATATTAACAGATATATATTCTCTATCCTCTGCAAAAAATAAATATTACTGCAGTGACTGAATCACTTGCAGTAGTCTTCTTCGTTTTTGTCTGCATGACATTATCAAACTGCAATCCAGAAGGGGCCACAACATATTAATTGTGATATACAAACTGTTTAATTCTTTACATTCTATTTAATGATGGTATTATGACATGGTTTTTTTTTCGTACAATATAATTTCATGATCAACTTCTGTTAGTGTCCAGCAGGTGACAGAGGCGTTCCCGGTTTTCCTGCTGCGCACCTGCCTGGCATCACAATTATTGGGACTATTTAAGGACCTCATGGACCCACGTCAAGCTGTCAGATCATTTCGCCTTGCTAGATGCTCTCCCATTATTCTGGTTCCGTTTTTAGCTCTTGCCGGGATGTATGTTTTTTGGCATAATTATTTGTACTTTGTCAGTCTTGTGCCTACTTTTTGTAAATAAATATTTTTGTGAGATAAACCTTCCTGGGTCTCCGTTTGTAGGATCCTATTCTGTTTGGAACCTTCCGGGCGCTCGACAATTATTTTCCTCATTAAAAAAGAGGTTTTAGGATTAACGTCATTTTGATGGAGAAATATGATTTGTGTTCGTAAAGTTTTAAGTTACAAGCATGATCCGGGATCAAATTAAACTTGAATTTCAAGGCAACACTCTATTTTGACTTCCTGTCGGTGAAATGACCAGGTGTCCCAATAGTTTTGTGCATATACTCCTACACAAGCTCCGTCATGCAAGGCAAAATCCATCAGCGTTCAGCTTGGCTGCACCCTGTCCGGCCGTGTGCATTTCCTGTTACGGACACATTGAGTCACATCCTTCCCGCCGCCTCTAGCGGCCTTCATTTCCCTCCAGCTGTGCAGCCCCGACTTCCATGACGGCCAGGTTAATAGCCGGGTCAACATAGCTTAGCGCTACAATAGCTCACTAATCCCCGTTCTTCACTCCAGCTACCCTAACCTCGTGTAACTTGAGTTCATCTGACACGGATAAATGCTGGATTAGAGCAGCCCACCAGAGCTTGGAAACACTGAGGAAAAGTGAGTGTGGAAAAGCCTGTGATGCACACTGGAGAAGCAGGAAAACAGAGAGGAAGAGAAATGCACACTCACTGAGGTGTAGCTGGTCTTGCCTATGTTGTGGTTCTGGTTGTAATTGAGGTTCTGGTTCTCCTGCTCTCGGCACTGCAGCCCCGCCAGGTGCCTCTCCAGGGCTGCCCAGTCCATGGTGGGCAGAGTCTCTTCTTCGACAGCCTCCTCTTCTCTGTAACCCCCCATACGTCCCACAGTCCCAACGCCGCCTCCTCCTCCGCCACCCCCGCCTGTGCTGCGGCCGCCCCTGCTTTGACTGAAGCTTTGGTGCCTGGGCTTGGGAGTCCCTGTGAGTCCCCCCTGTGGTGTGCCAGGGGAGTGGAGCGGGTTGCTACGAGGCGAAATCACATTCCCGTTTTGTTTGAGTTCCTCAGGGATGGCGGCAATGGTGGCGGCGGCGGTGGTGTGCCCGCTGGGGGCCGGGAGGGGCGGAACAGACTTCACATCCTGTAATTCTTTTCCAAGGCTGCGGCCGTTCTTCCTGTCGCCCTCGCTGACCTCGTCGGGCCCCATGATGCCACTTCTGCCTCCCTCCTGACCGGGCGCTTGCGGAGAGGCGTCGTTGTCTCCGTACTCGCTCTCCCACTCCTCCATCACCTTCTTCTTGTACTCTTGGTAGTCCTCATCCTCCTCATAGTCGTCAAGGGTGACGAGGTCCAGAGAAGGGGAGGATTTATAGTCATCCAGCGTGGGCAGGTCAGGAGAAGGGGAGCAAGGAGTAACTTTGTTGGAATTGGACTCTGAGCTGGAGCGACTGGACGCGTCGCTCCCCAGGTCCATGCCATCCTCCCGGTAGTCCTGCAGCAAAACAAGATAAATCAAGCAGACATCAGAGGATGTATAGCAATAGAGAAACATTCGGATTGTCTTTGCGTCCCTGAAAGAAAAGGTCACAAATGCACCTTGTGGAGATAATTATTGGGTTCTCTGAAATTGGGGTGAAGCGGGTACATTGTCCTTTTCAGGACTAATTATTGCACTCAGAGGACACCGCCTGCACCTTTTGCAGGATCAAAAAGCTTCTGATGTATGTCCAAATTCTAAAATTAAAGTGTCAAGGCTTAAAAAGCAGGAACTTTGTACCTCTTTTTGTACTTTTCTGCTCGGTCGAGTGTAACTGCATGAACATGCAAGCGCCTAAAGATGTCTACTTTTGAAAACACTTACAGCACTTGCTCAGAGTGTTTTATCATGAACGCCAATTTCAATAAAATTAATATCAATGGTGTAACGGTTGTTGAAGGAATGAAGGAAAGTGTCAGGGATTATGGGGAAAAGAAAAGTGGTTCCTTTGAGAATTTTGAACCTAAGAACGTTGAACTATGCATCAATTCACTCATTTTCCAAAGCTCTAATCCTCATTAGGGTCACAAGTGAGCTAAACGCCTTTCCCAGGTGACTTTGGGCTCGAGCCGGGC
Organism: Hippocampus kuda; assembly: GCA_901007745.1. Lineage (NCBI taxonomy): Eukaryota > Metazoa > Chordata > Actinopteri > Syngnathiformes > Syngnathidae > Hippocampus > Hippocampus kuda. The sequence goes on from CAAKHF010014112.1 coordinate 31,650, forward strand.
TAGGCTACGCCCTGGACTGGCTGCTAGCAAATCGCAGGGCAGACATTGTGCCACTACAGATGAAAAGTATCAGAAATAGGGAGACAGCAGGTACACTGTGTCCATTGACATCCTTTAAAGGACAACGAACATCAGAGGTGGCCAAACCTGATCAGCCCTCTCCAGAGCTTAATGACGAGCTGATAATTTGAATCAGGTGGGTCGGAGGAGAAGGAAAAGATCCAGGACATGGAGAACCGTGGCCTTTGAAGACCTGATTTGGATTTGGACACCCCTGATCGACACTAATATAACTCCTGGAACCAATTATCGCACTCTGAGGTTTGATTCTATTCTTGGGCCAAAAGGTATGCAGGTATGTTTCTGAACCATTTAAGTTGCTGTACCAAACTTATTTGGCGCCTTATACCTCCCTATTTCTCCATAAACTTCAACTTGTTCAGAATTCAGCAGCCCGGATCATTACGAGAACCCCCTCCTTCCATCACATCACCCCCATCCTCCGACAGCTCCACTGGCTCCCTATTAAGCAAAGAATCAACTTCAAAATACTCCTCTACACATTCAAAGCCATCCATAACCTTGCCCCTCCCTATCTATCAGATCTTCTTCAGATCTCTATCCCTTCTCGCTCACTCAGGTCTTCATCCTCCCTCCATCTCTCTGTACCCTCTGCCCGTCTCAGCACAATGGGGTGCAGAGCCTTCAGCCGCTCTGCCCCCAAACTCTGGAACTCACTTCCACCCAATATTCGCAACATTGACTCCCTTCCCACATTCAAAACCGTGCTCAAAACTCACCTTTTCAGACTGGCCTATTCTATCTAAATTTTATCTTTTATTTATAATTTTATCTGTGGTTTTATTTATTTTATTTGTACATTGTTTGCTCTGTTTACTGCTGTTTGTAAAGTGTCCTTGAGTGTTGTGAAAGGCGCTTCAAATAAAAAAAATGTATTATTATACCTCAAGTTACAGTGACAGAAAGAGCAGAAGAGTTCAATAATGTTGACTATTCTTCGTCAAATCTGCTTCAGTCCAGCAGCCTCATATTTTCCACTTCCTGTCCAGCAGGAACTTCCTGTCTGCTCATAATTTTGCAGCCCAGCCTCTTTTGGGCCACTGATTCTTGAAAACATTCCCTTTGGAAAGCGCCTAGACACAACAGAATGCGCACACGCTTGCATAACCTCTGCATGGTAACCCAAACACAACCACTCCAACAGCACGAGCCCACAGGGACATAGCAGAGTGTTGCGGCGGCTTTGAATGAGTGACGCGCACGTGTCGCCGCATATTCACAACAACCCCGACATGATCCAGCGGCTGCTGAGCTGTAACGTGACCTGGACTCTCTGCCCTAGCTCCGCCCCTCCTTCTGCAATCACCGACTGACTGATTAGTTCACAGGTAATGAAAACGTCCTCACTGTTTACAACCCTTCTCAGATCTCCACCTGACCCGAGCGCCCCCTTCGCATCCATCAGGGAGGTGCCAAATTTCTGTGCGCCGCGGCCACAAATTTATGACACCTTTCCGGAAAGCTACATTAAGAGTTGCCCTAAAAAACAAAAGGACGCATGAAGATGGACTATGACCGCTTCGCTTATGACTGCTTCTAGTAAGAGTTGCTGTCTGTCGCAGGGGCAAAGCATCATAAAAAAACATTATATTAGTCATCATTTCCGGCATGTTTACATCACACTTTCTGGGCAGGAGAGGAAATTTACAGCAAGGAGACACTTTATTAGGGACACTTTCACAATAAAAGAACATTATCCACCACAGGATTTGGAGTTATTCTTTCCAAATGGTCATTATTGTCTTTTTCAGTTTTGTGGAACTACACTAAATCATCATGACGGCTGTTTCGAATATTCTGTCCACCTTTTTTGGCACCATGATTGAAACAGTATACAGTACTGTATTACAAATAGCTCTCATATCAAGTAGATTTAATGCTTTGAATCATAATGCAAAGGGTTAATAATTTATATGAGGTGTGTCAGAAAAGTTCCAGGACTTCAAAGAATATATTTCAAGTCTAAATTACAAGTTTTGCCCTTGGAAGTCATGCTCTCTCATTTAGTTTGATGTTGTCTATATCTTCAAAACGGGCCCGCTTGATGACCATGTTGAGCTTGAGAAAAAGGACAAAAAAATTATATTACAAATTTAGGGATGTTGTTCCAGCACTCTGATGTTCTTCTCTGCCAGGAACTGACAGATGCTCAGAGAATTGTGGCAAAGCGCATTTGTCATAGTGAAGCAACCTCGAGTTGTCTTGCTTCATCTCGGCCACTGGACGAAGCAAACACCATCAATTGTCTGGCGCACGCTGAAAGGTTAAACCGGTGCTGTAACTCTGTGGTTTCACCACTTCTACTATCAATTTAAGGGACAATATATTACAAACACATCTCAGTCGACGTCATTCAGTTGTAAGACTTTTTCAACAAACACTAACAGAAAACATACAGTTGTAGAAACACCTCGAAAATCAATTTAATGCAGGTCAGTCCAATACTAAAAACTAAATCAGTGGCAATTAGCACCAAGCATTACCTTTGCAAAGGCAGATTTATTTATTTATTTTTAACTCTATTGACCTTCTAAACTTAAATTCTGTCGCTAGAAAAATTGCAAAACTTGTGCATTGAATTTGGAAAATGAAAATATGGCAACTACTGTTGCCGCTAAATGCTGTTTTTATCAAAGCAGAGCAACCTTTGCAGTAAACGCCACACGCGCAACACCCCACTCCCCACAACCACCAGGGTGGGTCCCTAACGTATGTGCGTAACTGCTTGACAAGGGGGTCTTGCCCTCTGCATTTGGCATTTTCGCCGCCAACGTCCAGGAGCTGCCACATTTTAAGGTTACCGCACTGATAGCAACGGCTATTTTGACCCGTAAACTGGCAACTGTGCAATACGGATATCGACCTTAGATCAGATCGCGGTGGTCAGCAAACGCACCACGCAAATCACCATCCCGACGTGCATGCCGCTTTTCCATTGATTTTGCACACCTGACGTACGTGTTCCAGAAACTACAAACAGAACCTCCTTTTTAGGTTCTCAAAAAGTGAGATGACCGCTTTGCATTGCTTCAAAAGCGATGGCCGTCTCTC
>CAAKHF010014116.1:0-21577 GCA_901007745.1 Hippocampus kuda
AATAAAACAATTACATATACAGTACTACATTAATTATGTATATGGGAATAACTGCTTACTTGTTCATTGAAAGTCCAGCATAGAGTAATTTAATTGAATAATTTAATTGAATAATTCTTCCTTTTTTCATAGAGTAATTCATTCATTCATCTTCCGAACCGCTTTATCCTCACTAGGGTCGCGGGGGGTGTTGGAGCCTATCCCAGCTGTCTTCGGGCAGTAGGTGGGGGACACCCTGAATTGGTTGCCAGCCAATCGCAGGGCACACAGAAACAAACAACCATGCACGCTCACACTCACACCTAGGGACAATTTAGAGTGCTCAATCCGCCTGCCATGCATGTTTTTGGAATGTGGGAGGAAACCGGAGCACCCGGAGAAAACCCACGCAGGCCCGGGGAGAACATGCAAATTCCACACAGGGAGGCCGGAGCTGGAATTGAACCCGGTACCTCCGCACTGTGAAGTCGACGTGCTAACCACTGGACTACCGGGCCGCCCTCATAGAGTAATTTAATTGAATAATTCTTCCTTTTTTCAATGTATTTTAATTATGCTTCTTTAGTCACAGTTTTATTTTCGCCTTGTTTAAATAATTTTTTTTAAATTGTGTTATGCTGTCTTGAGAAATTAAGAAATAAACCAAGCATTAAACCTTCCACACCGACCAAAAAGCAAACACTAAAGACTTTAATTGAGAGCAATTCCATATGTTGTTAAAAGCTGGAATTTGTTACTGTAGATGTGAGTCAGCCTCTTCTAGAATGAAATGAATGAATGAAAAAAAAATCAACAACTGAAAAGAAATGAAATAAAATAATAAAAAATATATATATTTTTTAGGGTGTGCTCATGTAAAGCTCTTGGAGTAAAATGAACTTTGAAAATAAATCAATGTGCTAGCTGCAGTGATCTTGGTTTAAAATGGCGAGAACATTAATCGAGTGCAGATTCGGACTCACCCGATCTCCCTGGTATGAGGCCGGCGCCACCCAGTGTAAAGCTTGAATGGAAAGAGGAAGCTCCTGGACATCTGCCACCACCGTGTTACTGGCCACGTTCAACACGGACGCAACCTCTCGGTGATCGAAGCTTTCCAACTTCCAGCCCCGCATGTCCACAAACTAACGGCAGAAAACACGGAGGCGTGAGCCAGCCTGCGTTCTCAACACGTGGAATGCGGCGTCAAGACATGGCCACCGACCTTGCCCCGGCGTTTTTGGGAGCTGTGACACTTGTCGGTGGCTCCGAAGCAGAAGCAGCCCGTGCATCCGTTGGTGTTGGACGGGTCAAAGTAGAAGGAGCCGTCCCGACATGTGTCGCACCTGATGCCGGCTACGTTTTTCTAAAGACATATGGTGGTTCACAGAGAGAGTAAAGCAAAGAATGAGAAATATCACATTCTCTACAGTACTGGTTGCCAAATTGAAATGTCATTCATTTATTCTCTTCCCCAAAACAACCATTTTGGGGGTTATTTGTTTTTAGTCAAGAAAAGTAGCACTTTAATGTATTCAAAATAATAATGAAACAAAACAAAAGACAATGTAAAGAAAGAGAATGGTGTATATATTGTGATTCCTGTACATATCATAATATTTACGTGTCGACGATCTACAAGTGTATCATTTCTGTGACTATATTGTTTGGTGAAGTGCTGTGACATTTTTCGCATGTAAAATACCATATTGGCCCAAGTATAAGACGGTGTTTTTTGCATTGAAATAAGACTAAAAAAGTGGGGGTCGTCTTATATTCGGGGTCTAGACATTATACCCATTCACGACGCTACATGGCGCCAGATATCATTGAAGCGAATGCTGAACTTGACTCCCCAGGCCAAAGTGAACCCCTGTCACGAAGAAGCAAAATAAAAAATAGCGGTAAGAAAGAAAAGAGAAGAAAATAACAGAAATAACAGAAAATGGAGACACACAGTGACAATCTGGAGAAAAGTGGGTCGAAGATCGGCCAGGTTAACCGGCAGCTGAGGAGAAGTTATGATGTCATTTACACTTCAAAAACTAGAAGCCAATCATTGACGAATGTGATTGCACTTTAGTTTACATATTTAAACGTTCAGATATTGAGATTTGAATGAGGCAAAATAACATGCTTTTTCTCTCAAATATATTGTTAGAGTCATTTGTTTCAGATGTACTGTAATTATTTTCTGTATAAAAATTTATTTGGTGTTTAAAAAGTCTTTTTTCAAATTTGAGTCTTGAAAAAGAGGGGGTTGTCTTATAATCAGGGCCGTCTTATATTCGGGCCAATACAGTATGTGCTTAGGCTCAATAAAGGTTGAGAATCACTGTTAGCAACAAACCAAATGTGGTTTAAAAAAAACCAACAACAACACCAGGATCATTTCCAATGCCTGTACTGGTATCACCATGTAATCAAGACAAAACAAGGACAGATTTCAGCACCCATCAATACGTTCGCTCATATTTTATCATCAGAAGTACAAAAACAGTATACGTCATCCAAGAGTTTAATCGGAGTAATGAACACATTAGTATTGCTCATTATTTATTTCACTGGATATTCAATGGTAACTCCGTAAGACACAGGTGTCAAAGTCAAGGCCCAGGGGCCAGATCTGGCCCACCACATCATTTTATGTGGTCCGCGTAAGCAATTCAAGCATGTCAACTTCCATGATGCTTGCTAAAGTCTGGACCAAAATTTCAAATTTTCGTATATCATGTCATAATTACAATATTTAAACAATCCATTATTCTTGACTTCTGATGTCAAAACTAGTTATGCATCTATTTGTTGCTCGCTGTGTATGTACAGTAATATTATGTGGAGGTGTGAACATTTATATGATTTCACAAAATTCACAGTCATCCAAGGGAAACTGTAACTCCAATGTGGGCCGGCAAAAATGAGTTGGACACCCCTGCCGCAAAGTGTTTTTGTGCATGAGACGCGGTAAAGTCATGAGACAGGCAAACAAAAGCAAAGACAAGGAAGAGGAAACATTTGGCGCAGTTGCCATACCTTGCAAAGACACCTCCCCGTGTCGGAGTGACACACGTCGGGCGTGACTCCGCCCTGCTCGCAGTCACAAGGGACGCAGTCGGGAAAGCGGTAATAACCTGCAGCGCATCGATCACACTGGCGCCCAACAATCCTGGGTTTGCAACTGCATTCCATTGTGTGCACACACGCACGCACGCACGCACGCACACACACACACACACACACACACACACACACACACACGTAAAAAAACACAATTGATATTATTTTAGGGGCTAAAACAGTAAGAAGATAAGATAACCTTTATTTGTCCCACACTGGGGAAATTTGCAATTTTTATTTTAAATGTAATTTTTTAAATTAAATTATTTAAATTAAATAATTTCATTTAAAATTAATTTACATTTATTTTAAATGTGCAATAATTTAAGGTGGAATGACTTAAGCATAAATTATTGCCATCCATGGCAACAATGTTCGTTAGCACAACAAAGCAAACAAGTCGTTTGCGCCGAAACAATTTACTGAATTGGTTTTACTTGAATAATTAAGTTGGGGGACAATACAAGTTCTGAAAACGCTTTTTCTTTGTGGTGAAATGTTGGGAAGCAAGTTTGCACACCAGCAAAACTTGAAGTATTCTGTTGAATCGTGTAATTTTATTGACATCTGTAGCCTTGAAATTTTGAACCTCGGGCAAAGAGGTTTCAACATTTCTCACCTCTGGGCTCAGACAACAATGTCATATTACCAGCTAAATGTTAGTTTTTGATAAGGAACTGGCACAGACCAACAATAACTCAAGATCTGTGGACCACCAAATATGCGTGGTCAAAGACAACCGGCGACAAAGTAGCCCACCAGGTATCCGCCACTTTTTTTTTTATGACACCAGATATGAACCATGTAATTAAAAAAGACAAAATACAAACTATCCAATAATAATTGCCACATGGAATACAATAATAGTGTGTCACCCAGCGCAGCATCAGTTTGCGTTCACCTGCACTGCCCGGTGACGCGGTGGCAGCCATGCCCGGCGTTGCCTCGCAGGCCATCCCTGGAGCAATTGCAGCCCTCGCAGCCCAGCTGTGGATGATAACTAAAAGTCTGGTTCTGACACACGTCGCAGGCCGGTCTGACAGTCTGACGTGGGCACAAGCAACGGCCCGTCACCTCGTCGCACAGGCGGCGGCCGCACTCGCACGCTGCAGAGGAAGACAAGTACGCCACTTACACTTGAATAACTCTTTGAGTTTGATCTCAATAAAAGCCAGTGGATGTCGAGTATGTGCAGTTTGAGTTTCACTCACGTCTGCAGTAGGGGAAGCCATAGTAACCCGTGGCACACTTTGTACACCACTGACCGATGACGTGAGGCCTGCAGGGACATTGTCCTCCATTTGGGTCACACGCAGATCCAGTAGACCCAGACTGGTCACAATTGCAAGGCAGAGCTCCGTCGTTGTAAAACGCCACCAGAGAGCGGGCGGAGTCCCTGCAGAATTCGGAAGATGTTCTGGGGCTGCGGAAACATGAAAGCAAGACTTTTATATGACCTCTGAAGCAGTTTATGTTAAATATACATTAATGACAAATGGGATCGTCATTTAGATCACGCTAGAACGGCTTCAGCTCACGTGTAACCGTTATGAGGACTTGCGGTGCAGAACATGGATGGATTTATATTCAAAACACAATTTTCATCTGTTGGAATACATTGTCCGTCCTAAGTGTTCGACTGTGTGGCCCCGCCCTCTGTTGTTTTCGGTTACCTTTCCCTTCATACAGTGTGGGCTGGCCGTCTCCTCAATCATTGCACCGGTCTCACCTACGCACCTGCCAGTCTTCACCTTGTCAGCCACAATTACCCCTGCAGCATAAAAGGCCAGTCTGAACAGCCACCCCTTGCCAGTTTGTCAGCTATCTTCCCTGGCGTACTCGCTGCTGCCTAGCTGTTACGCTCAGCGTTCCTGTACATCTTGGTTTGTTTTTTCTGACTGCCTTTGGTTCCTGACTCCTTGATCTGTCCCTCTTCCTGACAATAAACCAGTACCAGAGTTTATTGTGTCTGCCTGTGGGTCCTGAGCTTATCTTATACTAAGCCTGGTGAAGATTGCACGACTGTCTGTGTTCTATGTGTTGTGTTGTGTTATTTTTGTTATTTTGACTTCAAAATGGCGCCGCGTGAGTGGCTGCCTTTCCAGCAGCTCCTATATTTTGTTGTTCTACTTCTTCCTTTCATAACTTTGCTGCTGTGAATTGGGAATTTCTCCATTGCGAGACTAATAAAGGTTTTCTTATCTTAACGCCATCTTTCTTTTTTTCCATCCATCCATCCATTTTCTGATCCGCTTATCCTCACAAGGGTCACGGGGCATGCTGGAGCCAATCCCAGTAGGCGGGGGGGACACCCTGAACCGGTTGCCAGCCAATCGCAGAGCACACGCAGACGAACAACCATCCGCGCTCACACTCACACGTAGGGACAATGTGACAGTGTTTCTTAAACCTGCCATGCATGTTTTTGGAATGTGGGAGGTAACCGGAGTACCCGGAGAAAACCCACGCAGGCCCGGGAGAACATGCAAACTCCACGACACGAAGGCTAGAGCTGGAATCGAACTTTCCACCTCTGCACTATGAGGCAGACGCGCTAACCAGTCACCCGCCGAGCCGCCCCTGTCTCTTCATATCATCATTGCACAAAATGTTCTCAACTTTTCATGGGACTACTCTGTGAAAAAAACCTTAACATCTTGGCAACAAAACAAGCTTTAGATCAAGATGTACATCACCCTAAGGGGGCACCAGTTAGGGTTGGATAAAAATCTGCTTTTCTGACGTGCCTACAGCATGGGTACCCAAGCCCGGTCTTTGAGCGTCCCTATCCAGCATGTTTTGTATGTCGCCGTCCTCCAAAACACCTGATTCACATGAGGATCAGGGTTGGCTGCCCATTGCCTACAGTATAGGCTTGTTGTTATGGCTCAGTTCCCTTTTGAGAAGTAACCGAATGTCCTAACCGAAAAATAAAAAACATTTAAAAAAAAAAAACAAGTGCGCAATTAGCTCTAAGCGAGAAGAATTCAGGATAGCAAAGAAAGTTTCACACCCTTCCAAAGGCCATGTCAAGTCGATTTGAAATGAACACCTACTCAATGAAGACGCCTTCTCCTCGGCACTGTTGGATAAAAAGCGCTGACTGATCCAGAGGCTTCTCGCTCAAGACGTCTGGGGTGTAACGACTCTCAGGCACCAGCAGTATATGATCCTGTACAGCGTCGTGAAAGGAAAAAAAGAATAATTCATAAAAAAAGAGAGAAATGCAGGGAGCAAGAAATTTCAATAATAAATTATTATAAATAATGATAACAAGCGCTTAAAAAAAAAGTGGATGAATAAACCACTGACCAGAAGGAGAGTCTTGCGAGAAGGAACAATCACAGAGATGCTTGGCAGCTGCCAAGATTGCTGGCTAAAGTCGAGGACGGTGAGGCCGTCGGCGACCAACACGTCTCTGCAGCCTGACACCGATGGGCAGAACGACACATTTATGGAACCTGCAACAAAACCACAGCCTACATTTCAGGAACTGACGAGAAGAGGCTATTGTTGGAAATAAATGTTATTTTCCCAAACAAACATTTCAGTGGCAGCTAAACGTACCCTTCCACTTGTAGCCGGCATCCACTTGGACTTCCACAGGAAAGGAAACATGCTCCGGCTGGCGATAATGCACAACAAGCACATATCTGCCAGGGAGGGGCACCTTGGGGGTGAAACTTATCTCCGTCTGAAAGGATGTTGTCAAGAAAATGCTTTTAAACATGACAGATGTCAGTCAAAGGAACAAGGTGGCATTCTCTTGATACCTGAGGGTATTTGAGCAGGACCTTGTCACCGTGAGGGGATACGTCGGACTGTCGTCTCTGCCGCCAGTCTGCATTGCCTCCTTGTTGGTGGGCAGCGTTCAGCTTCCCGTCGCGGGCCGCGTGCAAAACCCAGCCCGGCGAAGGTTTGTCCAAGTGGCTCAGAACACAGTGCTGACTACAACCATAAAAAAGAAAATAAAAATCAGGTGGCGTCTCGCTAAATAGAGTGACGTAAATGTTTTGATTGAGATTTTGGCTGCCTTGGCTCAATAAAGGGCGGGAATGCTGGTTTCTATGCCCATAATCAAGTAGCTGCCGCACACTGTTGCAAGATTCTTGCAAAAACAATGGCCAAAAGCAGTAATCACGTGCTCAAAACGGCTTTTTTCAAGCCGTTGCAAGTACGTAACCATTTGGAAATAGACAGTTCTTTGTCGGAGCTGCCCAAAAAATATTTGGCTCGACAAGTACCACCATAATAACCAACACGAAAATACAGAATATAGAGGGGCTAAATATTTATCAAAAACCAGACAGGTTTAATTCCTGAAGTTGTAATATTACAAGAAAAAAAAAAAAAAAAAAAAAGAAAAACTTCAAATTACAAAGTCATAATATTATGGGTTAGGGGGGACAAATTATAAGACAAAATTGTGATGTCACAAGAAAAATAAGACCGGAGTTTACATGGAATAAAGTTGAAATAAAAGCAACAGCAGAGCAACAGCAGAAAAGCCTGAGTCCACCAACATTAAATCTTAATTCTCGTCTCATTTTGTCCATTCAAGGCAAAATCTGCAGTTAAAACAGGTTTTCGGTTGCATTACCTGTCCTCAGTGAAGCGGCCGTGAGCGGAGACGCAAAGCACTTTGGCGTCCACATACTCCATCGAGAACTCCTTTGCAGGAAGCGCGTATACTTTGTGCTGCGCACAAATGCATTGTCGAATCAGGATATTCAGAAAGCGAAACACTCGTCACGCAGAAACGTGTCTCACCAGCAGGAAGGAGGCGGTGGACGTCTGCAGGAGAAGTTCAGTCCTGTGGGCGAGCTGCAGCACGGCCACCTGATTCCTGCTGTCCACCACCACGCTCCGACACAAAAAGCTGCACAGGCGGTAAAACAAACAAACAAGACATTTTGTTGTTTTTTTTTCTGTCATGGCTACAATGAGACAAGATCAAATTTTTGCGCTCAAGGACCACATTTGATTTTTAAATTAACAGGACACCCGTGACATTAATTGACTGGGTTAAAAAAAAAAAATTTAAAATGTGGATTCCAAATATGTAAACTTTTGATAATAAGATTTCATTCTATTTTCCCTCGGCATTGGATTATTTATAATCAATTTAATTATAATTGATTTAATATTTACTTAATAAAAATCACCCCCAAAAGTCAATATATGGAACTGTAATTTTTTTTACTTTCTCATTTATAATCAAGCATAAATCAATAAATAATAAATAATATACAAACAAATATTATTAAAAAATACTTTACATTTTTCATTTTGTTTAAGCTTGTAAGAAAATTGAGAACAGTTTACCTCTTTTAAAAATGTGATTATTTACAATAAATACATTAATACTAAATACAGTATAGTAAAGTAAATAAGTAAATAAGTAAATAGTATAATAGTATAATAGTAAATAAATAGTAAATAGTAAATAAGAATAGTATTAAATGTAGACGTGACTTTTACATATTATTTAACCAGTTTTAAATGAAAATGAAAACAACAGGCTGTGTGAGGCCTCAATGGCCTCTAATGCCGTTTGCGGGACTCACCTGTAATCGCAGCTGTAAATGTTGGCTCGGACTCGCATCTGTCCCCCATGCTGGACACCAACGAGGAAGTTGACGTTCTGGATATTGTCCACCTGGCTGGCATACTCCAGGATGAGAGCATGAGGTCCAGGATGAGCCACACGCAGACTGAGCTGCAGCTGAGACTGGAGGACGCATAATGAGGAAGACACGACTTGTTAAAAAAAAAAACACATCAGAAGCATTAAAGGGGACATACAGTAAAAATAGTTGTGTCTCTGGAGTGCTTGTGAAATTAAACTGCCCATTACAAAAAATGGGCTGTACTCTTTTGTACTATTATGCAAAAATGAGGACAATTTGTATAATAACTGCCCCCACAATAAGTTTCTCTGTTCATGACTTAGAAGCTGGGCTAGTTGAAGATCCAAAGCCACTTTCAACCACTGTCTGAAACACAATTATGCAGAGGCGATATCATCCGGAAACGCCCACCATGTTTTTGATACCCTGCTGTCATGTCAAAGCCAATAGGTAAGCAGAGCTGCATTGAATCTTGCAAAAAAATGTGCCTTGGCGAACAGTGTTAGCTTCTGTTGAGGATAACATACAGTACATCATCGCTGGGTAAAGTTGTCAACATGGCGGCGGAGGGGGGGAGGGGGGTATTTGTGTTTATGAGGTGGTCATATGCCACATACACAAAGTGCAGTGTACGTTTTTTTTAAGACAGTCTTTCGACACTTCACTAACATTACCCGGTAATCTTTTTTGGAGGGAGGGGGGAATGTAAAATAAGTTCGGTCTTTTTCATTTGACATATTTAAGGATTAATGTTTCAATGGCAAAACACAAACTTTCCACAGCAAATTTTCTATGTTGAAGATAGGTTTTTTTTCTTTTTTTTTTTTTCACGTGGTCCATGATGTACTGTTATTTTTTGAGTGCCTTCATTGAGTACTTTTGTGTTAGGAATCAGGTGCCCTCCTGTATTTTATTATTAGCTATTAGTTTTTGTCGAATGCACCACACAATGGCACAATGACTGAAAGTCTTGTCAATTCTTTCCCAAAGCTGCAACCTGGTGGCAGTTAGCTGCAACTGCCTTTGATGGTGAAAGGTGCAGAAGTAAACATGTATTCTATGTAGTCGCGGTTTATGTTATCCGAAGAAGAGTTAGATGAGTGATTCAGTGCGCCCAAGGCATTACTTTTGCATTTTGCATTACTAATGCGTGAATGAAATCTGTTGTAAATTGTGTGAAAATGCATCATTGATAAAGTGGATTGAAAATAAAAATCAATGCTAAAAACGGCAGCTATGAAGGTGCTGCGGTGTCACCTGTGTGCCATGCAGGGAGACCATGTCAGGGTGATCCGGGGTGGGCCGCCGCACCGGCGCCTGCCTCCTCTTGCGGGCCCTCCGGCTCGAAAAGCTTCCCTGCGAGCCCAAAGCCGAGCTGAATCCATCCATGGGCACGTGCTTGTACAGCAGACAGCTAGAAGGCACAAAGGGAGCTTAAATAGAAAGCAAAAAATGTTGGGTGTCTCTTACGAATGGAAACAAAGAAAATACAGAATCACTTTTTATTCCTTAGTTCTGTGGGCGCATATGTGCAGGGCTCTGTGATCTCTTTGTGCAGCAGCGGCGCTTCGTAGTAATCCTGAGGCAGCAGGACCAAATAGTCCTGAGGAGCAAGATGCATTTTGTCATTGGAGCAAAATGACAGGCCAGAAAATGTTGCAACACGTTCCCGAAGGACACGTTGGACTCTTACAACCGACAGATGCGTCATGTTATTCAAAGAAGAGGGAATTTTTCGCATTCGAGAATTTGCAAGGGAAATATTTAAAATATTTTTGATAATAAAATAGACATGCATTTATAAATTTATTGTTATTATTTACATCATCATCATTATTATTACTTCAGTCAGAGACTGTTACACCCGCGCTGCAAGACGGAGAGATACCGCCGCTCGTTCCTACCGACTGCTGTCAGGCTGCTGAATAAAAATAAATAAATAAATAAATTTTTTAAATGATGTGACAACAATTGTGAATGTGAATAGTACTGTGACCTTATCCATATTTGTATTTATATTGCACTTAATTGAACTGTGTTTTCTTTTCTCTTCTTTCTTCTTTCTACCCACAATCTTGCTGCTGAAGGCTGTAAATTTCCCCAGTGTGGGACAAATAAAGGATATCTTATCTTATCTTATTAGAAGTCATAGTCGTAGTAGTAGAAGTATTACATTGTTATTATTATAGTTATTATTTCTATCATTACACTGGTCAACAAGTCATTTTAATCAGAGATGGATTTATATGTCACGAAACATTTTTGAGACCGATTTTTAATATGTCTTTTGGGGATCTTGAAAAACTTACGGCTTTCCCATGCATTGAAATTTATATCTATGACTTTCCAGAAAATAAAAAGTCACAACCGTTGCCTAACCTAACCCTTCAATGATAAAGGTGAATTAGTATATATATATTACCTATTATTTAACTGTTATTTTGTTATTATTATTATCATTATTATTATGAAAAACTGATCAATCGAACAAACCAGGGCAGATTTGGAATCAGCTCAAGGAATTCCTTGAGAAAACTTGACCAGCAACTGATCAAAAAATTTAGTCTAAATTTGTTGACTAGTGTTGTTATCATTATTATTATCATTTTAATGTTCAATTATTTCCTAAATATTAACTTATTTAGTTAATTTATTTTTTCTTTACAATTAATAAATAATAAATATGGAAAATTTTCTGCTTTTTTTTTACAATTTTACTTAAAAAAAATAAATGAATTGACCACTAACTTGAAATAAATCAAAAAACATGTGAAATGTAGAGGTCACATAAAACTGGTTCTTTCATGGAGAGTTTTACAATATATAAATGAACCAGTTATTTTAACGGCAAAATGCAACAAATATTACAGGACTAATAATAATTATATTGATGATGATCAGGAAAATGCTCAGTGGGCTGGAATAAAGAATGGAAGGCCCAGTGTAGGTGTAATCACAAGGTTTGGGGGTTTATGCCGCCACACATATTCCTTTGGTCAATTTTTCTTCTCTTTTGGGCAACTCACGAGAAAAACCCCGGGTGCCTCGATGCGGATGATCCAGTTGCCGGGTGTCAACGCAAATGGCTCAGCAAAGCCGTCGTCAGGCACAGTGAGGAACGATGGTTGCGGACTCGCAGGGAAAACCACTTCCTTACTCTGCTCTGCTGCAGGCGCACAAAGTGACATTTGATGAGACACTTGTACGAATGTCAGTGTTGTT
This sequence comes from Hippocampus kuda, assembly GCA_901007745.1. Classification (NCBI taxonomy): domain Eukaryota; kingdom Metazoa; phylum Chordata; class Actinopteri; order Syngnathiformes; family Syngnathidae; genus Hippocampus; species Hippocampus kuda. Next base: position 11,949 of record CAAKHF010014116.1, read on the forward strand.
CCATCAGGGATTCTCAACTAGAGAGTCAGGACCTAAAATCGGGTTCGTACCAACACTGCATGCCACGTGAATTGCAATTTGGTGAGTTTTGTGCGAGATTAGAGCAATTTTGCTTTTTCATTTGACTTGATTTTAATTTTACATATTTGTTCATTCCGAAAAAATGCAATTCCTTGGTTAAGTAATAATGTGTGTTGCACATGTGTGTCTTTTCAAACATATTTTATTCAACTATACAAGATTCAATTATTTTTTTTGCTCTAAAGTGGCACACTTATTTAACAAATTAAATCGAAAAAGAACACATCTCTTCAGATCAGAATTAGGCTTTTTCCAAATGCAATTTGCGCATCGGGTATCTGCCAATACGTGCACATCGTAACCCTGTCAATGTTGCTGTATATCTGAACTATGGCTTAAGCACTGACATTTAAATCTGGACCACATTAACGTATCAGTATTGGCCTTATTTCAAGGTATTGAGAGTCCAAGAAAGATGCCGATACCAGTCACCGATACCTATAGCAAAAGTAAATAAATAAAAATCAATTTAAAAAATAACATTGAATAAGTCTTTCTTGCCAAGGGTTGGTGCTACACTGCGCCTGCTTGACAGCAGTGATTTGAATCTTTAAGTTTTTTGGTCACAATTACATGTCAATTTATTAATTGAAATTTTATGTATTATTGTATTAGTGGGATTGGGACTTAGTATCGGTATCGGTATTTCAAGAGTAAATAATCTGCAAGTATTGGTCGACAAAAAAAAAAAAAAAAAAGGGATATCGAACTTCCTTAGTCTAAACAGTAGTGTGCATCCATCATTTAAAAAAAACAAACAAAAAACGCAGATGGCGGCCAGTGGAGCAATGTTGAGGTTGCACAAAATAACAATCTGGATTGAGATACAATTTTAAGTACCGGTAGACCTTACATGTACAGTACTTCAAATGTTTTATTTCGACGCAGCCCTTTGACGAAATAACATTTTGTGAATTCAACACAATATTTTTTTCATGCATATGCTATGTGACCTTTAATACTTGTATGATTTATGTACTATTGTTTACTTCTGTGTTGTTGATGTTGACTCTTATCTACATGTAATTTGGTCCTCTTTGCATGTTGGTTGTTTCATGTTTTGCGTCAATGTAAACACTGCCACACTAGATACACGTTCCTCGAAGTATGGAAAATAGACATTTAAAAAAAAAAAACAGGACTTTGACCTTAAATCGTAATTAGGCACTTAAAATCGCAATGTAACTAAAACATAGGTCCCAAGTGAAACCAACTGAGAATCTCTGATTTGGTCATTGCGTGGATGACTTCAGATGCTTGAATGGAACAAGCTTCACTCTCCAGAGGCTGACTTACCTGCATGGCCTCTGTTATTAGCCGCCTTGACGCTACCACTCACGCTGGCGAGGCTCGGGTTAGTGAACCGCAGCACCACGCGGAATAAGTTGCGCCTGGCATCTTTCCACTCAACATGCACTATGACTCTGACTTCACTCTGCAGGGGGAGGACGACAGGGACAAGCGACTGACCGGATGAAACATTGGATGCACATCGGAGTGGGTTTAGGAGGCAAAGCGGTTGCGCAATCACAAGAGGCTTCATCAACACACTGCAAGCCGGGAGAGGAAAAAAAAAGGCACCCAAGCGCCGCCCTCTACTTACAGTCACAGCACGGCGGCGAGCCGGCTTCGTCCGCCACTGTGAGCCTTGCTCTTAATCGTGCGGCCCTTCCCTTATTTCGCGGAGTGGCGTAGCGCATTACAATATGGAAAGTGTCAGGAAAGCCAAGGGGAAGGGTGAGGCTCACCTCAGGCTGCAAAGAAACAGCTCAAGAAATTGCTGCAGAAGAGGCGATGAGAAGCTTAAAAAAAGTTGGTTGGTGGTTTATTACACTACAGAACTCACAAAGTGATATTTTGCTTTTGGGTGGAAATTCCGGATGAGCCTAAAATGTGGAAATCAATTTTGCAGTCCAGCTCCTTGTTAAAGAAGAGGAAATTGTGCAAATAGTATCATTGAAAAGTTGAAAGAAGGTCATATTAATTTAAACTGTAAAATTTTGAGTGATTAGGTACATCCTGAAATTTCACCCAAAGTACTGAGAATTTGTGAAGGTTTAGAAAGAAGTAGCTGACAGAAAGCATTTCATCTGAAAAGTAGGAGTGGAAGAGGAGGAAGGCGTACAAGGCAAGTTTTACGGAGAAGCCATTCAATTATACTGAAGTACATTGATGATAACACAACAGGACATGTTCTCACAAACTTTCAGATGTTATATATTGCATCAATTAAAGCATGGTGTCAAAGTCAAGGCCCGGGGGCCAGATCTGGCCCGCCACATCATTTTATGTGGCCCGCGAAAGCAAATCAAACATGTCAAGTTCCATGATGCTTGCTAACGTCTGCACCAAAATTTCAAATTGTCATACGTAATCCACAATAACAGTCATTACTCTTGACTTCTGATTTTAAAATTAGTTATTCATCAATTTGTTGTCCGCTGTGTATGTAATATGTGGAGGCATATTTACATTTACATAAACATTTACAGTATATATTGGTTCCCCAAAATTCATAACGGCCCTCCAGGGGAAACCGGAATGACAATGTGGCCCGCGACAAAAATGAGTTAGACAACCATGAATTAAAGTATTGCTTTGTGGTGTCTTTCTGTCAAGGCCCTAAGTTGACGTGAGTTGATTTAGACAAAAATAGTGCTTTGCCACCATCTTGTTGCAACTATTGACAATTATAAAGCCTTTTCGAGGGAGTGTCAATAACTTTTGGGTTTTCACTATTTGTGGCAGGGCTCATCTTTGAAAACGCTCTCCTGTGTTTGTTTACGATCGCTATTGTTCAATTGCAACAATAGAATCATTTACCGGATCAATATTTTGGACTATCGTTTGTCAGAAGGTGTTTCAAATGCATGCTCACCTGCGCGGGGGACAGCTCAGCGTAACCTCTCCAGCTGAACTCGGGGAACTCTCGGGGGTCGTAACCGAAACGCACAGGCCTGCCGTTTGGTGTGGTGCCGTCTTCCACCTCAAACTTCAACTGATGCAAGGTGGGGAAATAATAGCCCGGGGCTGGCCTGAGAAGGAACACCATGGCCTGAAGTAAACCTCGCGTGCAATTTTCACCATTGAAATGTTTGGAAAAGTCCTACCGTGTGCATTTCAAGCCGCCTATGTTACTACGGCAACGGCATTGGCCGGAGGTCGCGTCACAAGCCGCGCTGATGGCGCCACCAACGTCGCATTCACAACCTGCAAGGGATTCCACATTTTTAGAAGGATTTTTTTTTTCCTTGAAGAAAATTGAGTATGTTGCCGCGGACTCACCTTGGCAGCCCAAATAATTATTTTTCTGCAACAGGAAGTAGCCGCGGTCGCAGACATCGCACGTACGACCGCCTACGCGAGGCTTGCAGTGGCACTGCCCATTTCTCTGCACGGATGGAAAACAAAAGGAAAGGCCATTTTAATGGCATGGTATGTTTTCGTCGGAAGGCAATTGCGTAAGATAAAATTCAAAAGCGAAACACAAGTCCAACACTTAAATTCAAACACACATAAAATTGAAATTGGAATGAATGAATGTTGTGACTCAAATGTCAAGCACCTGCTGACACTCTCCAACACCGCTCAGCGTCCCTTTGACATCACACCTGCACACTGGAATGAAACAGAAAAAAAAAGATGGAAGAAAGAGAGGAAGGTTATGAGTTGAATAGACTGTGATTGCAGAATATAGTCACTTTCATGGGTGAGGGGCAAGAGCACAAAAGCTCCCTGGGGGCTTGAAAGTCAACCGAGTGAAATCAAAACATCCCCATAAATGTCCAGCCGCAAGCAACCGGAGGCATTCTTCAGATATTAAAAACTTTTTTTCTTTCCCCCATCTCGTCGTTGAGGTCACATTCTTGCTACAGAGCGGCTCTGTAATAGGGGAAAGGTATCCGAGCACAGCATGAGGCCTAGACCTTTTGTTTTTCAGATGAAATAGACACATTTGACCACAACAACACTGCAATGTATTTTCAGAAGTCGTCTCTTTTGCCTTCTTTGGTGATTGAAATCCAAAAGATTCATTCATTCATTCATTCATTCATTTTCCGATCCGCTTATCCTCACGAGGGTCGCGGGGGCTTCTGGAGCCTATCCCAGCCGTCTTCGGGCAGTAGGCGGGGGACACCCTGAACTGGTTGCCAGCCAATCACAGGGCACACAGAGACGAACAACCATCCGCGCTCACACTCACACCTAGGGACAATTTGGAGTGTTTAATCAGCCTGCCATGCATGTTTTTGGAATGCGGGAGGAAACCGGAGTACCCGGAGAAAACCCACGCAGGCCCGGGGAGAACGTGCAAACTCCACACAGGGAGGCCGGAGCTGGAATGAAACCCTGCACCTCTGCATTGTGAGGTCAACGCGCAAACCACTGGACCACCGGGCCGCCCTAACTCCAAAAGATTGATTTATTTATTTAACCATCCATCGATCTATTTACAGTATTTATTTTATTTCATTGGAGGCAGCACACAAGAATAAACAGTGTAAATGCGCCGGACTTAGCATAAAAGCTAAGCATAAATTTGAGCTGCTTTGGCGAAGGAAAAGAAAACGAGGTCTTCTCGTGCCCATAAAATTGCAAAGCAACTTCACGTGCAGGTAAGGCTTTCGTGTCTCTTGCTGTGCTGCTACTCTTAAGCCAGTCAATGGTGTTTCTTCTCTTCAATTAGCATGAGAAACGGCAGGGAATGGAAGTCGTACCGACTTTTTATGTGTCTCATATCACATTTCATAACACTGCATTGACTACGACGATTCCCCAAGACCAGTTTAAGCAGAACTGTCAAAGGCTGAACGCAATCATTCGGAACGTGTAAAAATAAGTGAACCTCCCTTAGCCTTTATTGATAGCGGATCACAAAAAGTATACGTTAGGTTAGGTTAGTTTATAAATAACAAAATACAGTAAACATAAACATGAAATATACATGTAGTACAGTATGTGACTTGCTGTTGTTTTGCTGACTTTCGCTACCTCTCGCAGACCTTTACGGCTTTTTTGCTGTAAAAAAATTATGAATACTTTTGAAAAATCCGCGATGCACTGAAAACGCAATAAGTGAACCGCGAAGTAGCGAGGGATCACTGTATTTGTTTATAAAGTGACAACACGTTTCGAGTCCGATGAAGGTGTTTGTACCGTATTTTCACCACCAAAATACGCACATAAAAGTCTAAGATCATCTCAAGTCTCTAGTTTATCTCTTCGCCTTTTAATACTGCGCGGCGTATGCCTGTGAAAATACGGTCATGTGAATAGGCGAATGTTCCAGAGCTTCAAACGCACCGTACGTGCCGCCACACACACAGGGAACCATCAAATAATGTACAAGATTTACTATCATTCTTGATCCTCGGGATACTTTGATAAAGGCATGTGACGGGCATGTTTTAAAGAGATCTGAGAATGGTTTTAAATGGTGACAAAGTTGCATGGTGTCTGCTTTGAAGTTACCTTCACAGCCGTATGTGTTGTCAGCTGACAGGTTCCAGTGAAGAGGCTTACACCTGTCACATAAAGCTCCCTCCGTGTTGGCTCGGCAGCGGCAGGAACCCTGAAACAAAAGCGGAGGCAACTGTTGACCACAGAGTACCTTTTTTTTCTTTTCTTTCGCCATCATGATTGCCTGCACTACTATTTACTCCCTGAGAGGAATTATTTTCTTTCTAACACATTACAAAAGGTGAACTCAAACTTGGCAAAGCGTTGCTTCTCCTTCTTGTTTTGCTTCCTTTTCTAAAGGGCAGGAAGCCTCTTTTCCTTCAATTTAATTACGCTAACATTACAAGGAGGAAAAAGGGCATTTCCTCGTTCAATCAACTGGGTGGATGCACTTTTAGCAACACAGCTGCGTTCAAAAAAAAGACCCCAGTTTTCAAAGAGCTGGATTGAAAATAGAAAGTCTTTTGATACTTGTCATGTCATGTCATGTCTTTGTTTATCGTAGTTGTTTGTTATTGCAGTACTAGTGTAGCCTCTACTAGCGGAGACAAATTCCTTGTGTGTTCCACATACTTGGCCAATAATGATGATTCTGATTCTGAAAATAGCTAGACAGCTAATTCAACCGTGTAAATGCTGAGCATCAATGACTCATACTAATTCTACACCCTGAACAAGTGACAGGGCATTCACTGATATCATTTTTAGAATTGTTCCTCAACAGGGTTCATGAGGTGGTTGAGGGCTCTCTGACATTAAATAAAAATAAATAAATAAATATGGTCACCCAACATTCACCTTTTTATTAACTCATTCAATCCCAGCCATTTTCACTGGAGCAACCCCCTCAATCCCAGCGGATTTTGGCTGATTTTGCAAGGCCCACAGAATATTTGGTTCTAATGCTATATAAACATGGAGCCTACCAAAATAAAGTTTGGACTCTCTTCGTTCAGCAGAAAAAAAAATTGTTGTTTCTATCTTTTTCCATTCTTCAGCAATCGGCATTACAAAATGGTTACGTTTCATGAAAATGGCGATTCCTGAGCAAAAAACGGAGAAAAAGAGCTTTTTGTAAAAGCATGCATTTCAAGCACGTGAGGCACCACTGCCACCTACTGGTCGCTTTTTTACATGATTTACAGTGCAAACGGCTTATTCTCATTCACAGATTGCATCAGACCCTCCTCCTCTCTATGACACAAAACAAAAGAGTTAGACGTACAAGTACGTCCTTGGTAGGCGGGGCTTAATTTTAAAAATACGTACAAGTCCGTCTTGTAGAATGAAAGCGTTAATAATCTTCGTACCGTTTGAGGTTCCCTGCTCTCTGTCCCATGTGGATTGCACTGACTGATGGAGGCTGGAATACAAAGTGAGAAATAAATAAAGACTGCCCCCCCCACCCCAAAAAACCCCCAACATTACAGTTTTTGGGTGTGTGTTACCTGAGCACGAGGGGAACCCGAGTCCAGAAGCGCATTGGTCACACTGCTGGCCCACCACACCAGGCAGACACAGACACTGACCTGTCAGCGGGTTGCACGGGGTGCCGTACGAGCCTTCCCTGGAACACTGGCAGACTGGATAAATCAAGCAGGCAAAAGGTCAGATATAGTCACATATACAGTCCAAACGGTTGTCTTTTCTGGGAAAGCTGCATTCCTTAAAAGGAAGATGGGAGATGGCGTGTCACTCAAAGTGTAGTATATGAAATTCAACAGACGACGTGGACTGTAGGGGATAGCGTGGGAGACGAATAGGGATGGCCACTTCACAGAGGAGGCCATAAAAAGATGCATGTGAACAGTCAATCCATCAAGCAGCAACATTTTGCACTGGAAACTGCAATTCTAAAATAAAGCAGCAAGCTACAATGAACGGGACCTTTGGACATCTTTTTTTTAATTATTATTTTCAGAAAAAGGTTTTCGGAGATCCCGAAAATATAAACATTCTTACCAACATTTTTTGGGACATGTTGTGCATACCAACCCAAATGGCAATTCATTTGTGAGAACATAAGTGGAAGATGATGTATCACACATTCACATGTAAAAGTAAAGAAGTAAAGAAACGGTTCTTATTAAGTCTTGAATGCACCTCGTAACCTGATAACATGATAAGATGTCCGCTGAAGTGACCGCTGTCCTTGAAAGGGGTTAAAGTACTCAATGATAATAAGATTGAACAAGGTGTCGGCGCAAGTCTTGTTGGATCTCAGTGCAGCGTTTGATATAGTTGATCATAATACACTGTTGAACGGGTTGGAAACTTGGGTGGGCTTCAATTCAATCGTCATCAAATGGTTTAGGTCCCACTTGGAGGAAAGAAGTCGTTTTGCAATCGCTGGAAGTTTTTAGTAATTTTAGGAAGCTACTTTGGTCTTCTCTCTTTTGCTTCTTAACGTCCTCGGCTGTTGAGTTTGTAAATGTTTTTTGTTGTTTTGTCTTTGCTTGTGCAAAGCATATTGAGTTGCCTTGGGTATGGAATGCGCAATATAAATAAAGCTGGCTTGCCTTGCCTTAGCTTGAACTTTAATTTGCCTCTTGCCGTTTCAGCTCAGGATAAAGCTGATAAAAAGTTGAATATGAATTTCCTCATTGAAAAAAAGGCTCATAGTGTTCAAACCAAAAAAACTGAAAGAAATTATGCATCTGTTTCTGACACAACTCACCGGCACATTCCGGGTAGCCGTAGTAGCCTGGTGCACATTGCTCACAGCCCTGGCCTCCATAGTTGGGGAGGCAAATACACTGGCCGCTCGCACTGCAGACACTCTCGGACACACCTGCCCCATGGCAAAGGCATGCTGATTGGGGAAGAAATAAAGTGGAAATTCAAGTTACTTCAGCCTGTTTGTAACCTGAAATGTTCATAAATCAAGGTAACGTTTCCCATTGAAATGAATGAAAAAGCAATCAATCCATTCCAGCCACAAATCTAAGCTAAACGTACCTATTCTTTTTGTTGGTTTGTGGTTCACAATAAATATGAAGCAATATAGAAATAAGTGCTAACACACTATTACACAAGGGGAAAAAAACATTTAAAACACATGATAGCTATTTATTGCTCATTAACTTTAACATAGGAGGGAAAAAATGTTGATTTTAGTAAATCGATCCAGGGTAACTTGTCTTTTTCTGACCCAATGAATTGTCATGGAAAAGACTCAATTCAATTCACTGACACTTCCAGTGACTACTGGACATAGAAAGCCAACAATAGAAAGCCCTACCAAAATATATTTTAAAGCATTTATAAATTCATCATCAAAAACACTGATAAGATAGTGCTACATGACTCATGTGTCACACCGTGGCAGTTGGGGAAGGAGTGGTAGCCTGGTCGGCAACGGTCACATTGCTGGCCCACCACATTGGGACGACACAGGCAACGTCCAGAAGCGTCACACACCTCGCGCTCTGTCCCTCTGTAGTCACAGGCACACCCTGCATGCGCATGCACGCACACACACACACACACACACACACACACACACACACACACACTAATGACTCACAAATGACAATTGACCTTTAACTCAGGTTCTTCTGGGGAACTACGTCATCCGTTGCTCATTGTTCATTTTGTCTTAATAACGTGTTAAAGGTGCGCAGTGGAGCAAGGCTACGACATTTTGGGATTCGTCATTATAATCCGTTTTTATTTTGTTTGGATTTTTTAAATTCAGTTCATTTTTATTTATTTGTATTTTTTCAAAAATGCTTTGTCGTACTTTAGTTTTTATTAGTTTCAGTTTTTATTTTAAAAACTGTAAAAAATGAAACTGTATTTTAAAAACGATATTAAATATTTGTCAAGTGCAAGACAGCAATAAAAAAAAAAAAAAAAGTAAAAGACCACTAAGTGTAAGACTGTTTGACCTTCCTTCTTCTGTACGGGAATAAATATATTTAAAATGAACCTCGAAAGCTAATGTAATGTATCAATTGTCAAAGGACATTTTCGCGATAATTATAGCTTTAGTTCGTTATTAAGGTACAGTGCTGTTGTATTCTCTGTTCTGACAATAAATGATGAAGACAAGGTTCAGAGAGGAAAAAAAAATGAGTGCAAACAGA
>CAAKHF010014120.1:0-13251 GCA_901007745.1 Hippocampus kuda
CTTTGTGTCATATTCCACCCTTTGGCTTCAGGAGCTGACTTGTTGTGCAAGAGTGACTGAGAGCAACACAATCACTTTGAGGGCACACAGTGATCCCAGGGAGGATAAATCACAGTTGCGTGCACTGATGTTCTTTTGTTTCACAGTCAGGGGAGGATTACGGCATCATCTTTAATGCAGGAGCAAAGCTGCAGTAAGAACACAGATGTACTGTGTATGACGGGCATGTACGCAGGGGAATAGCTTGATGGATGCTTGTTTGCCGCGTTGTTCTTTTTCTTTAGAGGATTGAGATTTGTAAAGGGAGGAAATTACTTTTCAAATACAGTACAACTTCCAAAGTTGAAGGCTCTAAAATGGAAATATTTGGAGTTCAACATTAATTATGTAGAAATGATAATAATAATAGTAATAATAATAATGCCTTTTTGTATAGCCCTTTAAAAATGGGGAAAGGCACTTCATCACATAGTAAAGGACAATAAATAAAATTTTCAAAAGTTATTTAATTACAAATAATCAATGTTGTACACATTTGATTTGTCCACACACACACACACACACACACACACACACACACACACACACACACACACACACACACACACACACACACACACACACACACACACTATATACAGTATATATGTAGAGAGAGAGAGAGATACTGTCTATACTCAGTGTGAAATTTAGGTTTGTACAATTGAACAAAATCCTGACTTATTTTGTTGTATGAATGGCAACAGGTTGGTTGTACCTTCTGCCATCCAAGCTAAGAGAAGTTATTTGTTATGCCTGTTATTGTGTGCCATATATATATATATATATATATATGGCACACAATAATTTTCTAGATGTGCCAAAAAGAAAATCAATCATTTAAATAATACAACAATAATAATCATAAATATCGTAATTTTAAAAAAAATCTGTGAATTTACACTTTTATGTTCAAGACAAATTATTTTTCTCAGAGTCAACGCATACCAAACCGAAACGAAAACCGTGTTCACAAATCCAAGAATTGAACCAAATCATGGATGTTGTGAGTCGTTCATTTTCCTCATGAAGTGACATTAAGCTTGAGTGTGCACCTATGGACGGGAAGACGGTAACATCCATAATATCTCGAATATAGGTGAAATATAACACATTTCAAACATTGATATGAGGAAAGGTAGGGATAGATACATGTTTTTTTGGTGGCGATTGGTCGTAGCTGTCTGACAATAAGCCATGTTAAGCTTTTCCTCTACAATGAATCTCTATGGTGAGGAAAAAGCGCAATGCACATCAAATCCAAAATATTGTGGTGATTGTTTTGATATTTGCAGAGTCTAAAGTAGATATGTGTGTGTGTGTTTGTGAATTAATCATTGGTCGTAGTTTTCTGACATTAAACCATGTTAAGTTTTTTATATTATGGACGAGTGGTGAAGGGGTTATCTCGCTGCGACTTTGACAGTCAGACAAAATATGTCCTTGTTCGAAAGCGGTCCATGCTTCAAACAAGATGGGACACTGGATCGCTGCCCGACAGAACTGTGCTCAGGAAGCTAGCTTATCACAGTGTCCCATACGGCAAGGCAGAGGTGGGTAAATTCATTTTGCGAATAGGCCATGTAACTGTCTTGTATTAAATATGAACTTAATGTCCTTGAATGCTTAACGTTGCTGACAACTTCCATCAATTTGCATAACTTTAAGCTTTCAAATCCAAATTGCACCCGCAACTTGGGTTGTTTTTTTGACTTTGGAGGTTCCACACTTACTGGCATAAACCATTTTGGATAGGTATAAATGAAAAAAAAAAGTATCTCATTACTGCCCTGAAATGAGATGCGTGTTGTGTGTAAATCTGTCTGATCAAATAGCCCACATGAAATGATGAGATAACTTGTAAGCTGTAATGTGTTTTCACTCCCGTTTCGATGCAACTCTGCATCTATTAATTTCCCCTGTGCCCTCACTGATGCCAGCCATGACAAACAATCTCCTTAAAGTTCCTATCACCTTTACATCCCTGTTTTATATGCTTTTATTATTATTTTCTTTTTGCGTTTTCCATATATTGATAGATAATCTCATAAGCATCTTGCTATTGCATTTTGCATTCAATCACATTGCAAATTGACTCCTTTTTTCTTAATTTCTCTTTCATATTGCCCTGACGTCCTTGCTCGCTTTTATTAGCGGCAAAACGCGGGCCACTCTGTCTTCCGCAATGGCCGCCGCTCACTCATCAATAAGGCAATCATTCAGCGACCGACCGAGCAGATGCTGATATACGTACTAATCACGTCTGTCCTATTGCAAACCACTAATGTATTCATCACCTTTATTATACTGAGACAGACCATAGAACGTGCTCAATTATCATCTCACATTTTATTGAATGATTAATAAGGGGTAGCGTGAGGTAAGGTCTCCTCATTTTGTCTCTGTTATTTAAAAAAAAAAAAATCCTTTGAAAACGAGCCGGTGTTGCGAGTTCACTCACTTTGCACTTTATTACTGTGAGTTACGGTCCTGTAAGAAGTGATTAGGGCATAAAATAAGCGATTGTTTTCATTTGATGACCGCAATGAAAACAAAGTTGATGGGTAAATGCACACCGAGGAAAAGATGAATCAATATTCCAAGGTTACTGCGTGTCGATTTTGTCCCACACAGAAGCTCAAGTAATAAATTAAAGACAGGAAAGGTAACTTAGTCTGGAAAGGCAAGATAAAATAAAATCGTGTTAGATTAAGTTAAAAGCATCAAATGACTTTTTCTTCATGATTTAATGTTTTCCTTTAATAATTCACTAATCATGCTCTTTCAAATAGCACATTTGCGCACGTGTATTTCTTGTCATTCATGTCGGAAATTGGGAAACTCTTAATAAGGCACTAATTATAATTTCACATTTCAACCCTGGAGTGCATCACAAGACATTTTGTGATTTAGTCAACATTTTACTACCATCATTATATTTAATTATGATGACACATCATTATGATAACATTATCGTTCATTAGATGAAATTAGACATATTATTTTTGCAGATTTCCTGGTACAACTCACAGTGCTCGACCGCCTCATAATCAGATGTGTGGCATTCATTTTGAACGCATGTTTTTAAATAAAGTGGGTGGCTGCATTCAAAGTGGTGTTTCACTGGAAATGTCAATATACTGTACCATATTTTCTTCTGAATTGTCCCCATGGGCCTGGTGGCCATCGAGAATTTTGGGTGATTCCCAAATGGCAGGTCAATTCCCAAGCCAATTTCGGCGCATGTTGACCACCGTCCGCACATTCATCTGTACGTAAAAAAAAAAATAACAATGATCCTCATTGTTATTGATTCCCCATAAAACTGTTCAATGTTTTCGAACAAGGAGCTAATGGGCCAAATTTGAACCCCGATTCACCAATAAATTTCACCCAGAGCCGAACATCCCCAACATTTTCTGAGTAAAAAAGTAATTTTCGGCAAATACTTTTCCCTTCCCAAGTCACGAATGTAACTGTTTAATTTAACAAGATCCCATCAAAACAACATGCCTGACCAACCTCGGCTTCAAAAGCACATCTCATGATGACACCATGGTGTGCGCTTGAAGACGGCTTGCTGGCACTGTGGAAGCACAGCGAAATGAATCATGATCTTTTTAGACGCTCCGTTGCCGGCACTGATGAGACGAGGAGGCGCTTCGATGATGAGAATAGGTTAGGACGGCCTTCTGCAAGCTCAGCAGGGTGCAGAAATGAAGTATTGTCATGAACGGCGGCACCGTCATTCGGCGAGGCCGTCCCGCAGGAGTAGCCGGCGGCCTGAGTGGCGTCACAGCAATTGATCAGTACGGCTCGTCGGTCACAACAAACTGATTTAAGCGTTGACAAGCGAGTGCTCGTGGCACATATCCATTACTGGCAAAGTGAAAGTGACAACTAATTCTGCAAAGTGACTGATCTCATGCAATCAATTAACAAGCCCAAGAGCCAGTGCCGCACTGATCTGTGGTAGTTTAACAGATTTAAAATGAGGGAGTGGTAAAAAGTTACAGGCAACTCAAAACTTAGCCCGTGGCAACACGATAATAACCGCAGGATGACTAGAGGACATCGACCTTGTGTGGCAGCCAATTATAAAGTACTGCTGCTAAGAAAGGCGTACCATCATTTCCGCACTACAAGGTGCTTTGGAGTAAAAGGCGCACCTTCAATGAACGGCCTATTTTAAAACTGTTTTCATAAATAGCAAACAATAGTGGCTGCAGTTGCACTGTGCACCCACTAGATGGTGCTACGGCACAGGAAATACACTACAATACAAAACAGCTTTATTTATATTGAGCTTTCACAACTGTTGCAGCTGTAAAAAAAAAAAAGCGCTTGACAGAACATTTAAAATACTCTGTCCAAGAAATCAGTATATTGACCCATATATAAGGCGCATCAGATTATAAGGCGCACTGTTGGCTTTTGAGAAAATGTTATGCTTTTAGATGTGCCTTATAGTGCATAAAATACGGTAAGTGGGCTTTTTGAATGTTGTTCTGTGACAGTTATACTCTATGGCTGTACTGTTCTCACCTGTTTAACAAACAGGCGTGTACTGTGAGCTATGTGTACACTCCATTCCCAGCAGCGCTGGTTGCACGAAACATAGTGGGCCATGGGCATTTAGCCATTTTTTTTCCTTCTCCGTATTGAAGTTTTGCAAAGCTTTTTCAAGGTCTATCACAGTACCCGTGACGGCCTGCCAGTCCGTGTTCTCACATTTCTCATATTCTGTCAAAGCTTGCTACGCATTAAATGCGGATACCAGGCAGCTTTGGACACTGTTTATTGCCCCTGCACAGTCAAATGCAGCTGCTCTGTCGGGCCTGGTTCCGGAGTCGCCGTTACCCTGAGGGGAGGCATCATGAAGTCCTGCTTAATAAACGTTTGCCAATATTACAAAGGAGTTTCACATTCACGATCTGAAAAACACATGAAAATTGCAAAGATATTTGTGGAAATCACACAGATTTGAATGATTTTGAGACAAATCTATCCCAATACATATGGTCACTGTTTACACCTTTAAGCTGTGTCTGTTTATAACACTGCAAGAGGAGCATGGATGCAAACAATCGACATAACACGACATTTCAATGTCAACAACAACAGTGGGAATTCTTTGAAATTGGTTGGACTACAAATCCATATTTTGAATGGATGTTTGTGTTTTATTGTATTTGTATCTGTCACTTATTAAAATGTGTTTAATAGCATTTACTGCAGTGTATATCATTATCGGGATTTAAAAAAAACCTATATCGGTATATGCCGATATTGTCCACACACCACACTAGACCATGCATCTAATTATATAATTGCGGGCTGCCGCAATCATTTTAACACAACTGAGCTACTTTTATCACACTTCGTGCTGTCAAAGGTTGCAAATGTGTCGAGCGCGGAATTCACACTCCTCCTGACTGTAAGTAATTCGCAAGATAACAGATGGGAATCCCCCAAACTTTGTGGGCAGATTTAGAGAGGCCTAAGGAGACTGAAAATGTAAGAGGATCGGATCGTCTGGTGAAAGGCTCTCCTTGAATGATCTCTGGTGGAGTGTAATCTAGTTTATGAATTCTTAATCTCTTCAATACAAAATAATACAAATTCTGGGCCTGTTCATTGACATATATTCCACTAGTTTATCGAGAGAAGAAGTGGAGGTTTGCTGTCGTTTGCTTTGCTGTGTCAAAATCGAACACGGTTATGGCTTCATTGGATTTTGTGTAAAAGGCCCAGTTGGATGCTGAATGCACTTTTATGGTTCTGATGCAGCTATTTCGTCCAGAGTGAGCGAGGCTAGCGAGAGAGAAAGTGGCTCAGTGAGTATTATGCAAGTTCTTGTTGCTAAGGTAGTGCAGGAAGACTTTTGGTGTGTGGCTTTTTGGACTGGTTTACAGTAAGTGTGTGTGGCGGGTGGGGGTTAGTTGTTTTTGGCCACTTCTTCAAAAGGGGATCGCGCTTGACTGATTGCATGCAGCAAAATCTATTGCAGATGATTCCCAAGGGCAGTTATGGTTTATATTGGGGTGTAATCTCTGGCAAACTGTAATCAACCATTTTTGTGTGCTTTTTAAATTAGATTTGTTCTGGCTGGAAAGTATCCAGATGCTGGCTGCGAGGCTCCATTGCCACTCGCTTGAACCACAGACAAGAAACAAACTCTTGGGCAACTTAATTTGTTGCCCAATAAAAAAGGTCAAAAAGTAAATTAACAGGCAAAACTGTTTATGGATTGGAGTACTTGTTAGCCATACAAACCTGCCAGTCCAGCACCCACCATTTTGACATCCCATCTGCAAGGCAAGACAAATAGGATTTAAACTGTGGAAGTATTTTCAGATTAGAAGCTGTGGAACACAAAAATAATGATTTGCACAGTAATGAAAACAGGATTATGGATTTGAGAGAACGCTTATGGCAAAACACGAGCACTGGAGTCTGCATTTCGTGAAACGAGGAAACGATCCAATAGGTTACCCGAGATCACTTCAGTTTGTGAGTGACATCCAACGTTTCTCAAGGGAGACTGTCAGGTTAGATTCTCAAACTCGCACCACTTTGAGGTGTTGTTTCACGTATAATTGTGCTTCACAGACCATTTAAAGCACTTTACAAATGCAGTGCTTTAAATGGGTGGGTATGCACCTGTACAGAGTACCAATAATTCTCACTTTTAGCCTCTCGTGTACCGAGACTTTTTATGACATACCAGGACTTCACATGAGCCCACAGTGCTTGTTCTCCTTTGTGCTACTCATACTGTGAGATGGACATACTAACCAGTCGATTACAGTGCCGCAGAATGCAAATAAAGTGAATTGAAACTTTGAAACATTTCAGAAAAAAAATACCGGTACTTTTTTTTTTATATCAAGACTTGAAAGTCGCACAATTTTCACGTAAAATTTAATAATTTCTAGTTAGATTCTGACTTCTAAGTGTGTGGATTCTCGTAAATCAGTCATCCCCCCACCCAAAATATATATATATATATATATATATATATATATATATATATATATATATATATATATATATATATATATATATATATATATATACACACAAATAACGATTGGAGGCAAATTCATTGTCACCTTCCATGGATCTGAAAATCTTTCTATCTTTGCCCCTGGTCTCCTCCTCGCTGCATCACAAAGCCCTGCTGGGGCGGCAAACACTCATGAAGATTTGGGGCGCTTGGAGCCAGGCAAAGCCGGGGTAATTATCTTGAGCTTGCTGGGTATTTAATGAGCTTCAGCATGATTTATGTTACCGTATGTACGGAAAATAGAATTGCGGGGCCGGCATATTGGCCTCGTAAGTGATTAATTCCCCACTGCAATTTTGGCCTGGATACGTTTCAATATCATATCGACAACGCTGTTATTGCACTGTGAATGATACTGTTTTGTCGGTGCGAGGGATTCAAGGTGAAAAGTTTGCCATCAATGTCTTTCGGTAATGTATCAACAAGTCCCCAACATTTATAAAGGAGCCCATTTTAGGTACGCTGCCTTAATTGAACATTTACACCTCACATTCGTCTTTGGCAATTTTCATTTCAGTGAGGCCATCCGGCTTTTAGGAGTAAAGAATTCCAGGCTGCCTCTCGGTCCATTTTCCACTCGTATTACCACCTGCTATCCGCCTCACTTGGGTGAAAGCTGGTTTGCTAGCTGCATTCTGGCTGTTGATGAAGCTTGTGTCCCCAGGGGAATGATGGATTATCTGGGGTCCGGTCTGCTCCTTTTCCTTTCTCAATTTATACACCAACAAGTGTATCTACAGATCAGTTAATAACATGGCCTCCCTACACCCCCGCCTGATCTTTCGCTCTATTTCAATTAGACTCACCCACTTTGAACCCCAGATTTTGAAGGGAAAAAAAAAGCCTGTCTCTCCACTAATCCAAGCAGCTATGTTTTTTATTGCAGAGACTGGTTATGTTACTGAATTTTATGTTGCAGCTCAAAATGGAAGTCAAACAGGGCATTCAGTTTAATTTTTATATGTGGGTATACTGTTTAATAACTTCTTTAAGAGGTCTTTCTTTATTTGGATTTTGAGCTACTTGCACAATCTGATGCCTTTAAGCTAAACTGTCAAAACAGCAGGACCCAGAGCTTTTGTTTGTGCCTAAGGCTCTCCCTACCTCTAGAACATAATTTACTCTCAAGCCTTGTCGTACGTATGATTGGACAGCAATAAACTAGCCTTTTGTATGCATCTGGACTGTCATGCAGTGATAATTTTACAGTTTGAGTCCTGCCAGTCCCAGGGACTCGCTGATCAGAAAAGTATGAATCCCATTATGCATTTAGAGTCCCAAATTTTGAATTCTGAAATGGTTTACTTATTCAATTGCATATGATAATAACACAAACAACAACAATATACATTGATAATAGGTTTATTTCTTAATAACAAATGCCGCAAAGCATTTAATAATTCAGGCATACAAGATTTGCTGAGAAATAGGTTCTTATTTCATTCCATGGTTCAGTTTTTGAGTTCATAAATTCTCCTGTCTTTACTCTGTTTCCACTGATGCAAGGCTTTCTCAAAGTCAACTTATCATCGCAAAAAAAACTATCCAACATTAGCTGCTTCCTCTGTGATATCTCTGCAATAAACTTTCGCAACACTTGTTCGCAACACTGTTTTAACACCTTGGCAATCGTCTGCTTCCTGCGAAGTCAAGGCCGATCTCGCCAATCTCATCTCGCGAGAACAGAAATCTCGTCACGTGAGATTACTTAACGCGAGATCAAAACAACAATGGCGGCGATGATCAATACAAATGTTCCCCATCATGCACGGTCGTGTGTTTCGCCGGTATTCCCCCTTTGTCCATGCCGCGCTCATGTTTGCAAAGCGTCCTGTTTCCGGTTTTGTAAGCGCTCATCTATTGGCTGTTGATTACATCATATCACCGCAACACAGACTGAAAAATTTGTGATCGTATCAAACATGTTTGATATTGTAGTAGGGCCAAAACTGGGCAACGACTGATCTAAAACAGCTGAGATTAGCACCTTGAGATGACGGGAATGCTCCGTGACTCCAGTAAAACTTCCTTCTGACTTTTTTTTCAATTTTTTAGTCTGTGACTGTGAACATCATTAGCTGGAAGCACAGCATTCATCAGAGGACCTTATACACTGCATTCTGTCAATCTGCAATCTACATCTACAGTCTCATCAATTTCTGGAAACTTGGTGTTTCCCAGAGTTTATTACAAGAACAGAAAATATTGCCACGACAGCATAATATTTGAAAATATGAGCTTCGGCGCCAATATCATCAGCAACCAACCAAAACATGCAAAATTAGATCATCAGAAAAGAACCCCTAATCGAACTCATTGATGTCGGACGTTGGCGCTGGGTAACTTCCAAGTTGTTCTAATCACAAACCAACTGGAAATAAAAAAAATATTGTTAACTGTGAATCATTTCAAAATCTATAACGAAGATGCTTCATGGACATGCAATGGAAGGAGAATAGGACGGTGTTTAGCGAGCCATACTCTCATGAAGTGTGGGGTTTTAGAGGTATTGCTGTCTGTGAAATCAATGAGAAAACTTCATTTTGTAAGATCTCCAAGAGATGGGACTGAAAGGTGTTCTCCAACAGATTATATGCCCTGCTGTTGGGCACACTGTGCAGGATTTACTAAGAATGCAATTTGACAATCCCAAAATAGCTGGCGCTAAATTGCATTTTCACTCACTCAAAACAGTGTTATTGAGGCAAGGCACCCATTTTACATTCCAGCACACCATCAAAAAAAGGGTCGCAAAATGTAGGAAGTCTGAAATGATGATAATCTCGTCTCAATTTCCTCACAGGTGGATTTAAAATGTGTTTGTCACTTAAACTAGTCCTGATGGTTTTCACGGTGGAAAAATATACAGTACATCAGGTTGGAAGTGAAACGGAATTGGAAGTGTTAGTGAAAAAGGCAAACAAACATATTACTAAGTTATAGAAACCAGCCGCTCTGTTTACTTCTTGGAAGCTGCATAATAGTGTGCTTTGTTTTAACTGGTCCTGAATGCAGGACAATTGGATGCACAGGTGTGTGTCCATCTTTCACTAAAATTACTTTTAAAACGTGGGAAATCACACCTGCGAAACGGCTCTGAGAGAGGCCGGACACAAGGAAATTCAGAGTTGAATGGAGTTTTTCCAGCGATGATTGGGCATGACTACCGCTACTTCTTGGGACTGGTTCCAAGTCAGCCCTTTGATCATTTGGAAGCTCCAACATTGCATTGCTCAATAGACAATTGGTCATTTCAACCAGTAATATCAGCTGTGCATGGTGCTTTGACACATGCCATTCAAGGGCACGAAACCAACCCGGCGCAATTTGTTTTAGAAATCACATTGCGCATGCGAAATTCATCAATTTGCATACACTTCTCCAATAAATCGCCAAATGAACTGCGCGGTAAATTAACCCGTTTGGCAGATGGAAATCTGGTTGTGCCCAGTTCATCGATCAGTTTTCACATCTATTTGCATTCACAATCAAGTTTGCACATGCAAAGAGGGTGGCAGCAAATGCGACTAACTTTAATCAATCAAATACACTTTATTAGACCGAACAAGCACGCGAGCGGCAAGTACAAAACCGAAATACAAAAATGGAAAAGAGCAAAGTCTTGGGAAGTCAGTACTCGGAGGTATCAAATAGGTACAAAAAGCCGTGGATGAAGTCACAGCAGCAGGAAGGAGACAATCATATTAAAATTCGTTTGGACCATTTGTGTACCTTCTGTAACCATGAACAGTACTGTACTTATTTGTACGTTGGGGTGCAATTGTGAACCCTGTAGACTCTACATCACACAAAAATGTGGACCTTGGAGATCAAAAATGGAGCTCTCCAAGTACCCTTTTTTTCTGAGGGGGTGCAAACGACATGAACGCAGAAAATAGGAAACACAGTCGAACAAAGGAAAAAGGTGAAAACAAAACCAATGACATAACAAGCAGACCAAAACACAGAAACACACAGCACCAGTTTTTGCAGGCCCCAAGCTTTAGTACCGTCTCACAAAATGTGATGTTTTGAAGTTGGACAAGGCAACAGTCGAGGTTCCACTGCAGTAATAATCAGCGTTTGTCCATTTTCTTGGACCGGGTTTCCATTTTATGGCGTCCACACCCACGCAGACTAATCTGTTGGCTGCGTGTTCCCAGTTTGGAGCCTTAGTTGCGTACACGGTGCCAAATAATGCTGCATTGATCCCTCTTATTCCACTTGACAAACCCCATCACATTCAGGAGGTTGCGCACCACAGGAGGGCATATCGTTTTATATTGCACTGGTGCACATGCAGATCACCTGTTCTCACGTTGTTCTCACAATGTTCTCACCAAGTCTTTCCATGACGCTTGTCTGATGGGTTTCTCTATGACTTTGACTTCACTTTGACTCACTGGGAAGACGGCACAAGTGACTGACGTGAGGAAATGACATCGAAATGTCTGCCTACTCAAGGGTCAGGTGTCTTCTGGGTTTTTTTTTTCTCCTCCACCATAGGGGACTGTAAGGTCAACGTTGTTGACGGGCACACAAAGGCAAAACGTCTGACACTAACTGGAGAGGCGACAGGAAGCAAATAGTTCTGGCTGACACCGTCCACTGCAGCGGGCACCCTCCCCACTCGATAACTAATTACAATGTCCTTAGCAACCCCCACCTGCTCCCTGCCAGCCCAACACTTTCCTCTTTTCAAAGGAGAGCCAAAGGACAGGATGTCTATTAATTAAAAAGACTGGCAAAGGGAAAATGCAGGAAATACGGCTCCATCTCCCACTCGCTCTCTTTTGTGACAATGTGTGCTTAGAAGGAAGTTCAATACTTTTACTAAGGAGGGTGCAATTGTCTTGATTAACGGTAAAGTCAAGTGATTGTTGTTGGAGGAACACTTTCTGCATTTTCAGAACTTCTGCGTAGGTGCCAGTATCACATTGCACAATATAATGCTTGCCATTCGATTCCCCTATGACAGTCATCCTTCCTGTAACATAGCAAACTAGTCGAGCCTGACTCAACAGCGAAGCCAATCAATTCCATGCAAATTCAAAACATAAAACACATTTATAAAAGAATCTAAAAAGCAAAATCTAAAAATGTCTGAATCTGTGGGCCGGTGCGTCGACACAGTTTGAAACTACCCGTCACACGAGATCTGCGCCAGTCCCCCCACCTTCAAAAAAAGAGAGAGTCCAATTGGGTTGTTTCTGACTATGCAGTTCGCTTAAACCACCAACAGATGAAGAACAACTCTCAGTATGATTCAGTAAAACCACAACCAAAATAATTAAATAACTTACATAGTGTTCAATTTAGTAAGAATTATATAAAAAAAAAATCCTCAATTTGTTGATCTAAAATTGACACCAGGGGCGTCACTAGGTTTCAAGAATAAGGGGGGCTTAGCCCCAAGGGGAACACAGCCCCTTTAGGGGGTCCGGGGGCATGCCCCCCCGGGAGAAATTTTTTCTACATTCTATTAAAAATCCATCAATTCCGTGCACTTTGAGAGCAAAATGAAGAGGCTATGAAGAACTACACACATCACATTAGTATCCTCTTTACTATGATGGGGCTTCCTCCCCTGGACTTTAACTGGACTAGATAATAGAAATTATAAAGAGTTCAAAAGTTCAATCTTACTGTAAGCTCCGATTGCATTTTGGGAACAGCCTCACAAGTAAAATTAGCCTAGAGATCTGATAGACTCACCTGTCCAGCAGAGCCCCCCGGGCTCACTCTCTGTGCGTCTTTGGCCTGATTCCTATCAAATAAATAAATGTATTTATTTTATATTTATTTATTTTATATAGGCCAAAATCTCAATAGGTGTTGCCTCAAAGAGTTGGTGTAATGATTATTTATGTATTTAATAATACTGTAATATGGTGCCTAATTTTTATTAAGCACCACCTTAATTTATCCAAAAGGGAACACTTGTTCAGTGCAGTTTCTGCTGTTACTGGAGATATTTTAGCGGACTATAGTCACTAGTTTTACCAGCATGGATGAATTGAATACTTAATTGACCTTTCTAAAAAACTGTCGAATATCCATCCTGTCGACTCAACCTGACTTTCGGCAATGAACTGTCAGTTGTTGCGTTAGCATTTGATGTGGCGATGGTGACAGACTGTTGT
>CAAKHF010014126.1:4996-18439 GCA_901007745.1 Hippocampus kuda
AAGAATGAGGTCTGGTGATGGCTCTGCTGCCGTTAATGTCCAAATCAATGTTTGGAATTTGGAGTAAAACGCCCAGTATTTAAGTGCTGCATCAGGTGAAATTTTGAATTGGGAACAGCCGTAAATTTCCATCCACCACAATCACTAGCTGAATTACTAATGAATTCTTACACAGTATTTCAAAATAAAATGTCATGAACTTAAGAGTGCTTGCATATTACGGTATGTGAGAGAAACCACATGGATCTACATTAATTTGTGAAGTGCATCAATACTTGAAAGCCAAGTCCATCCACAAGGGTCGAGCCCGGAGAGATTTAGCAACTCAATACAGTAATGGCCGTCACACGTCTTTGGAGAAATTACGTATCGACTGGTTTCATTTGAGGGGAGAAATCTCCTCCCTGAGCCATGACTGGCATTGATTCTCCCCAGCCAACGGGGAGGTCTAATGGGAAGCATGGTCCTGGCCACCCAGGACAAGATAATCAACGGGTTGGTGGTAATCTGACTGCACGATAACAAGTTTGAGCTGTAGCTGTGTAGGCATTTATAAAGCTTGACTTATTCATTTTTGAAGCATTCCGTCTTCACAGTGTGCACAGAATGGCAGCATGTTGGCATGTATGGTTAAGGAAAGAGTTGAGAAAAGGAAATTGCTTCCAATGAAACGATGTTGAGTGAATAAAACACTCGCCAACCGTCACTCGAGTCATTAAATTGCCTGCACATGGCGGGGAGGCTCAACAATCAATGAGGATCAGAAAGCAATGAGAAATGTTTTCGGGCTTTAAACTATCTACTTACTTATAACCCTTAACTGCTGAGAAAAACAGCAACACAAACGCAACTGGAGGAACGGTCATGCAAGGTCCTTCAAAAATTTCCACTGGGTTAAAATAACTGACATATACATTATGAATGGACTAATTCATCTTATGTGCATTTTAAAGGACTTGGGTGGGGGGGGTTAAGTCAAAGCAAGAATGAGAAAACTTTGCAAAAGGCTGTCTCTGGTTTCACCTGTTCTACATAATATCATTGTCAGACTTCCGAAGATCCAGCTCAAACAAATTTCTGTGAAAATAAGTTTTAAATTATTTTAATTCTATAAGTACAGTAATTTAATGTTCCATTCAAATTGTCAATTTGGAATTCAATAGCTATTGCTGACCGGTCAATATTATTTGATGCATACACCACGCTGGTAGCAAGCATACCGTATTGACCCATTCGGAGATGAAGATAGCCAGCGTGGAGGTCATATGTGGCTCTGACATCCCACTAACCAAACATCAAAGTCACCAATTAATGGGGGAAGAAAGCATGTTGCAGGTTATGACTTCAGCTAATTAGAAAGTTGTTAAACAGAGACAGTGTCTGGGAATTCTGCAGGGGCGGTGGAGGGACAATCGATGGTCAATGAGTAGAGAGGAAGGATGCAAGCAGGCAATTTGCCAGTTAATGTTTTCCCAATATCAGTCGAGGGAGGTAGCGACTGACAGGCGGTTTTTACATGTACCGACTAACAGGGTTGAAATACAGTCAAAGCGATAAGAGCCTCACTGTGCTTAATTAACATTTGTTTGGTACACGCATCAAAACTGAAAATTTTCCAAAGAATCTCTCTTCGAATTGTTTGGTTGATTTTTTTTTTTTTTTTTTTTTTTACATGATAGTCAGCATCTTGCATGGCGTGGAAGTCATTGTTTGTGAGTCACCAATCAATCTCATGGTTCCATGAAATAAAATGCAAAGTACTGTATATTCAAAATACAAGCAGGAACAAATCGAAATAAAAAGCAGTGTTTACAACTGTGAAGAAGCAAGCGTGATTGTGCTTCGTCGCTATGATGTGAATGAATGTGACATCAATTGCAGAATGCAAAATGGTGAACCCTCTGTCTGGCTCTTCGCTAGCAAAATGCAAATCATTCCGCTTCTGGGCAAAAGACCTCCGCTGGCCAATGACGTCACGCTTCAGCAACAACAATGCCCCATTAAGTAAGAGTCTGATGTGCTCGTTTATTATTTCTATTTGTTCGATCCATTCCTCCGAACCGATAATATTCATAGTTATAATGTTATTTCAACAAATAATATGGTCACAATATTTTGAAAAAGGGTCTTCAGTTGACATCAGTACTGTCGGTGAAACGTAAACGTGTGCTTGTTTGTTCCTTACCATTGTTAACAATGGCAAGGCCACCATGCTAAGTTTTTTTGTATGCTTATTTCTTTACCGTTTTTCTTTTTCTTTTTTATTCCCTTCCATAAAGTAATATGCTCTCTGGTCTTGCTTATTATTGTATCACAGTGTAAGTAGTTAATATGTGCAATTTGAATGATAGACGGGGTGGGATGAAATACATTTTCTTCTTCCGACTGCCTTTCAGGCACTTTGAGTCTTGTTGCCAATTTGTTATTGGAATTTACTTGTTGAAATATGATTATATGTGTCTCTACATAAAGAGAAATAGAGAAATACAACTACGTCAGTTTTGGATTTTGTTTTTTGTTTGTTTTTTTAATGAAAAAGCAAAAAAAAAAAAGATGGAGTCCGGGTCGGGTCTCTCTTTATCAAGACAGTTTTGCTTTTATTGCACATTCCCTATCTGTCCATCTGACTACTTATATTTCATCTATAATTTTTATTTGTTAGACCAATGATCAAGTATATACTTCAATCCATAAAAGAATGTTGATGTTGATGATTCATGCTTTGTACTTGAAAAGGGTCTGATGGCCAATGGCCAGCCATTTTCAAGTAGTCAATATAAAATGAGGAGCTGGGATTAAACGTGTGACGTCTGAAAAGACATCTAAATACGTCTTTGGGAGTGAATGAGTGTTAATGTATGCATTTGTCACATGAAATTGATCTATAAATGCATTTTTTATTGTATTGGATTTGTCAAAAATCACATTATTCACTAAAGAAGGGTTCGGTGAATGTGCATATGAACTGGATGGGTTGGGTACCTCGGATAGTCATAATAGTAGTCATCTAAACTTACCAACGCCTTTGTGGGCATCAAGACTGGTGTATTCAATGGTTCCATTGTGGCCTTTCTTTGGATTTTCCTTATACTCCTTTTGGACTCCATCAACACAGTACCTGCGGGCCAGCCCATAGTCGACTAAATAGAGCTGCAATTCAGAAGAAAAGACACGATACATTCATTATTACAAAAATGTCAACACTGTGATGACATGGGTGTGTACAGCATTTTTGTTTGAAAATGAAATTGGCAAAGATCTGTCATAAACTAACCTCTTGAGGGTTTCTATGACCCAGCATAAGGTTGGAAGCTTTGATGTCTGCATGAACAAATTCATTCTCGTGCACATACTCCAGTATATCCACCTAAAGGAGAACAACAGAATGGCATGGTTGAACCGGAATTTGTCAAGACCAGTACACCAATTACACTTTCAAGTGTCTCAAACAATGGTTCTGAAAATGGGGCCCCTGGAGTCCGTGAACAGTAGCCTGGGAGGTTACAAAATAATAAGCAATAAATTATATTGCCTGTTGCTGTATGTTGTATAAGCAGAAGTTACAGTATGATGTTAGATTTGTGCCACAATTACAGGCACCCAAGAGGAAAATTGGAGCACAATAGTGTGTTTCACGACCAGATATTTTTTTCCCTCTTGATAGGTGAGTTTTATTATGGCCACAGAAGCGATCGCTGCAAGGTCTCGATTGTTTTTGTAGAAATTATTTTAATAAATTTATTTATACATTTTCCATAAAAAATAATCAAATTTCTGGGGAGTTAAATAAACATGTATGAAAACTCATCAAATTTGATCGGGCGTGGTGAAATATTTGATATCTTGATGTTGTCATGAACGACGAAAAGCAAAGCGCCACCTACAGTGGATAATCAAAAACCAATCCGGTACATTTGACCTCGGCCTGCGAAGATTGACAAGCATATGTAGCACCTCAAGACATAAAGAAAAAGCCATAGTCTAAAATGAACAGGTAACGTGCTCTGAATTTTTTGTGTCCAATTTTGGCCCATTTATAGGGGCCATAGTTTTCCACCCTTGTCCTAGAAGATTAATCTGATTGCCTTCAAACTTTGGCTACACCATCTTAAGACCTGGGACAAAAACAGGGGCGTTCGTCCATGTGTGCCCTATGATTGGCTGGCAACCAGTTCAGGTTGTACCCCACCTATTGACCGAAGACAGCTGGGATAGGCTGCAGCACACCCAACCGGGACTCTCATGAGAATAAGAAGCTCAGATAATGGATACATGGATGATAATAATCACCATCATCATCATCATCATCATCATAATGTTTAATATATCTGAACATGAGAATAAGAAGCTCAGATAATGGATACATGGATGATAATAATCACCATCATCATCATCATCATCATAATGTTTAATATATCTGAACAGACCAATATGGAACAGTTATACTGTGACACACTTTTTATCAATCAAATCTACAACGTGAACACTTCTCAAAACCACAATTGTACGCTCTGATCACTTTATATCAGGTAGTTTTTTCTTTTTCATGTGCTGTGGGTTATAAGATTAACCAAGGTCAGGTGATGCTTACCTGTTTGCAGATCCATGCAAGCTTTAGTTCACAATGCCGTTATACAATTTGTTTATTGTGTGGGAAGACAAATTTTATTCGTTGATGGAACACCAACGAACATTTTCATCGGTCAGCACACAGATTGATGTATTGTGTCAACCAAGAGTAACATAACTTTGCTGTCACAAGACAAAGCCTATTGTGTCGAATGCTGCAAACATGCTTCAACTATCTGGAAACAAAGTCATTATACGAGCCCAGGGTCTTGACAGCTTCAAAGTCCTCACAAGTGTAGGAACTCGTGTTTGTAATCAACAAATTTTCCTTCGCTACTTCGCGGTTCACTTGTCGCGGTTTCAGTGCATCATGGATTTTTCAAAAGCATTCATCAAAAAATAAAAAATAGCAAAAATGCCGCAAAAGATTCGCAAAATGTCCGCGAGAGGCAGCGAAAGTCGGCAAAACAAGGGTCTTTAGATCGTCTGAAGGATTTTGATCTGCATACTTTTATGTTTAAAAAAATGAGTACATCCATGTTCTCATTACTCACCAGTACTTGACCAACACGGAGCACAGTAGCCTTCTTAAAGCGGCCTCCGTTGCGCTCGCTCATTTTTTGTAGATCAGTGCCCAGTCGCTCCATAACCATAAATCGATACCTGAACAGAAAGAACAGATTCACGCGTGAGAGCCTTTCAAGTGGTTAAGAAGGAACTAAAGGTTTTCACTTTTAATTCTAGAAAAATGAGAAGATGGACGTTTCAAAACTCAAGCTTGTAAAAAGCTACTGAACGCCACTTAAATCCACATACACATAAGACTAGCACAAACCACAATCATACCTGAGGCCATTATACTCGGTTTGCCCTGATCCCCAGTATTTTGGGATCCCAAGATGGTCAAGTCTTCTACTTCTCATCCATTGTTGCACTAAAACAAAATGACAGAAGTGATAGAGATTATGTTTTGCACATGCTTAATGACTTCAGAACATTCAGATAATCAGAAATCTCAGGTGGCACCATCGAGTGAGGAAAATGAAAGGCCAATGGCACCAAAAACACATTCTGGCTACAGTCCAAAGCCGTCAAGAATAAAAATTTGGCCTTCAAAGTATTGCAATACATGCAAATACATATATTTGCATTTGGGTACATGAACAAACATACCTGCACACAAAAACGCACAGAGAGCTATTGACTGAGCAAAACAGTAAGTCTTGGCTTAGGTCTCGCTTCTTCCAGTTTGACTAGCTCCCAACCAGAATGGCAGCTGGTCAGTGGTTGGTGGCGGCTCGAGAATCATTGTGTTAGAGCAGTGTTTTTCAACCCGTGTGCAGTGTGCCGCGGGAAAATATCCAATTTGTATGCCTGTGCGGTCTTTCGCCCAGAAAGTAATCATGTAGTACCCTCCCATACCGCTAGGGAGCAGCTAGCCAATTGCCTTGTGTTTCGACGAGAGACAAGCGAATTTGTGACGCATGAATGCAGGACGACGGTGAAACAATAAATATGAAAGATTATAAAATACTGTTTTCTTTGTGTTCATTAGATTCCAATTCAAGCTGTTATAACGTCATTCTTCAATGTTAAAAACAGTTATAGTAACAATATAACACGTTAATTGTTAAAATAAGCGGTGGGAGGGGGGGTTTCACATTTTCAGCTAGTGGTGTGCCGTGAGATTTTTTTTTTCAATGAAAGAAGTGTGCCTTGGCTCAAAAAATCAAGGCCCGGGGGCTAGATCTGGCCCGCCATAGCATTCGATGTGGCCCGCGAAAGCAAATCAAACATGTTGACTTCTATGATGCTTGCTAAAATTTTAACCAAAATTTTCAAATTCTCATATGTAATATACAAGGGAGCTATTGTAAGTTTTCTTGTTACCAAAACCCTCATTACAGTAACTTAAACTCCAGTTGAATAAACCATTATTCTTGACTTCCTTATATGGTTTCACAGTCATAACGGCCCTACAAGGGAACCGGGAACTATAATGTGGCCCGCGACAAAAAATGAGTTTGACATGCCTGTGTTAGAGGGTCCTCTCAATGCCTTTCAACCAAGGCGCTCAAAAAAGCAAAAGGAGTCGGCTAACTGCCACTTGGGTGCATACAATGAAATTCCTCTGAAACGAAACCTATATGGGCGAAAATACCCCCTAGTGTGAAACAATTTTCATGCATGAAAATTTTTATACTTATACTTAACACTTATGCACTATTGGAAAAAAAATAAAAAGTACACATTTACGTTTTTTGTGTGGGTTCGTGTTTACGTCTGAGATAAAATTTGCTACAGTGAAAAGTCCCGTTATGAAAAATTTCTTGCTGCAAACATGATTTCGTTGAAGAGTTTCACTGTATTTTTTTCTGCTTCTTATTGAGGTTCAGACTCGACATAGTCAGACAATGGATGTTTGTGGGGAGGTCAAATCTGAGATTCAGGAGGAGCAGCGTGGTTTTGGACCAATGGACCAGCTCGACACCCTCGGCAGGGTCCTTGAGGGTGCATGGGAGCTTGTCCAATCAGTCTAGTTTGTGGACTTGGGAGAATGCTTTGACCATGCCCCTCAGGGTGTTTTTTGGGGTCTACTTCTAGAGTACAGGGTATCGAACTCCTTTATACATGCTGTTCGGTCCTTCTATTAGCGATGTCACAGCTTTGTTCATATTGCCAACAGTAAGTGAAATTTGTTTACAGTGAGGGTTGGACTCCGCCAAGGCTGCCCACTGTCACAGATTCTTTTCATGGACAGAATTTCTAGGCGCAGCCGAGGCATTGAGCGTGTCCTGTTTGGTGGCCTCAGTATTGCATCTCCACTTTTTGCAGATGATGTGTTACTATTCGCTTCTTCATGTCGCAATCTCTAACTCTCACTGGAACGGTTCGCAAAAGAGTCTGAAGTGGTGGGGATGAAGAACAGTATCTCCAAATCTGAGATGAAGGTCATCATCGAATAAGGGTGTATTGCCTTCATACTATTTTCAAGATGGGAGGCCAAGGTAGTAGAGATTGTTACTTACAATACAATACATGCTGATTTGTATAGCGCTTTCACAACAGCAGCAGCTGTAACAAAGCGCTTAACAAAACAGTTAAGATAAAGTAAAATAATAAACACAACACATAACATAAAACACGGACAGTCGTGCAGTCCTAACCACTTTTCCGTCACACGCTTTGTTGTTTGAAGTGGTTTGAGATGAAAGAGGAGAGAATCAAAGTGTCCTTTAACCAGTGGATCAGAGACATCATGCTCAAAATGTGCACACGTCGGCTACAAGCCAAGTTTCAAAGTCAACAAGAAGCTGTAGCATCCATTGACGAAAAAGAGATTGATTCACTTCTCCTGTCCCATCGAAATCCATTTCAATTCCAAGCGGCGACTCTCGGTTCCAAATACCTCCTCTTGCCTCATCCTCAACTTCAGCAGCCATCCATCCAGCCGCACCAACGCCAACTGTCCAACAGCGCTGACATCTCCACTGAACAAAACGGGGTTGTGAAAAATGCTGCCCATTACAGGCGCAAAAAACACAAGCGCCCCAGGTCTGTCCAGCACAGACAGTCAATGGCGTCGACATTCATCCCAATCAAAATCTGGTACAGGCGTGCTGCCGAGAAGGCGCAACCACCAAGCACAGATACTTCTCCTTTAACAAATGTCATGGCCAAAAAACGCTGACAACAGTCCATATCAGGTCCACACGATGAAACAACAAACAACATGTGACAAAACAAAAAGACAAAAACAACAAAAAAAGAACAAAAAAGCAAGGCTCTTGAAGAGCACTTGCCGAAGGCTGCCTACTCGGGCGGCAAGAAGAAAAGGTTTGGACGTCCCTGGTTTAAATGAAGGAGCTAACAAGTATTCTTTTGATGAAATCGTCTGAACTCAAGTATAAATTTTAATTCCGGAAACTTTTCAACTTTTTATGTACTTTACTATGAATTTCTTATTGGGTTATTTTTAGCCAGTTTTAATATCAAACCTCAACATAGAATAAAACACGTATATTATAACCAACCAATCGAATAAATTTACACTTTCATGAGAAAGCATTATTTTAAAACCCTCGTGGAAATACATTTACACATGAGTGTCTGATGCTGTAGGTACTTAAAGCATGTTTTTGAGCTAACGAGCAATCTTGGTGTAATTGTGTAGAGATATCAAACGCTGTTGCCATCCTGAAAATGTGGTCGTACTCACTGCTTTCTGGTTTGGCTGCCCTTATGTAGAAGCAGAGCTCGGAGAACAGGGGGCCATTCTCAAGGTACTCCTGCACAATTAATTCATCAATTCAAAAGTAATTCAGTTAGATCTAATTCCATATAATACTAACAAACAATATATGTGCATGTTCACAAACTGTAAATATACGCACCACTTTTACCACAAAGTCGGTATCCGTTGAGACGGGGCTGCCAAGGTCTTGGGACGCTTTAAGATTGTATGAGGCAGATGGGGAAGAGGACATGTCCAGGCATAAGTCATATGATATTCAAAAACAAACCGAAATCAAGATATGTACAGTGACCAGTCCTCTGAAATGAAAATCAGTTTAATAGCAGTTTCTGATTGAAAAGCATTCTCTTTTTGAGGAAGGATGATTGAATATGCCAATGTTTAACCTGCCCCCTGTACAGTATCGTTAAGGACCTTAAATTGTTATAGCTATTACTGTCTTTGGGATTGTTGTCATTTTTGTATGTCTTTTTCCCATAAATTCAAGTGACACGTCATATCTTGTCACTACGCGAGAGTAGCATAGTATCAAAACAACATGGCGGAAACACTGAAATCCAACAAGCCTTAAGGCAGAAGCTTGGTGGTTTTAAAAAAAAAACATGAAAACAGCAGTGAACAGAAACTTGGTGAAACAGTCACATGAACATGAATGTCATGAGTTTGCTCTGTCTTTTTGCCACTTTATTTACACAGTGGTTGGAATTTATTAGTAAATGATTGTAAGTGATTGTTTTGATCAGATCTTCTTCAATAAAACATCCATGATGAATTCATGCAACTGCATTGGGTTCAAATGTTAATATAAAAGATTTTTACTCATGCACCAAGTTCGAGCAGGAAGTTTCTATTCCAGTATTTGCAGCGTTGCTTCTTCTGAGAATGTCTTCCATATGAAATTAAAATTGAATCTGCATGAAATCCTTAAGTACAACTTTATTGTACTTTATTATATATACTTATACTTAAATATACTTTACTTTATTACTTTGACCCTCTCCTCTTCCATCTATAACTGCTTCAAACAACAAAGTGTATGCAGGAAAAGTGATTAAGATTGCACGACTGTCTGTGTCTTTTGTGTTGTGTTGTGTTATTTTGTTATTTTGACTTCAAGATGGCGCCGCGAGAGTGGCTGCCTTTCCCGCAGCTCCTATATTTTGTTCTTCTACTACTTCCTTTCATAACTTTGCTGCTGTGAATTGGTAATTTCTCCATTGTGAGACTAATAAAGGATTTCTTGTCTTATCGTATTGTCAAATGTGCTGTATCATACAGCCCAGATGGAATTTCTTCCCTGTTAAGACAACATGCAACAAGAGGAGCCGCTGCAAGTGCCCGCGCCGCCATCAAAAGAAAAGTAAAATGACAAAATAATACAAGACAACACATAAGACACAGACAATCTTGCAATCTGAACCACTTTCCTGCATACACTGTGTTGTTTGAAGCAGTTATAGATGAAAGATGAGCGAATCAAAGTGTCGTGAATTATATCTGAATTGAAAATCAATCAAAGTGAATTGTGAATCAAATCAGGCCCTTTTGGATCGTATCGATTTTGGAAATTGGAATCGATACCCAGCCCTAGTAATTCCGGCCCTAGTAACTCCCAACTGTTCACCGAAATTGAATACTGATACTCAACTCAACCCTATTTGTAGAGCACTTACAAACAACCACCGCTGTATACAAAGTTGTGTACGTGGAGCAAAAATAATGTATACAATAACAAACACTAAAACAATAAATGAATAACAAAGTCAGTAGAAAGCACAAAAACAGTAAAACTAAATATTACGTCTCATGCTCATGAGTCGAAAGCCAAAGAATTTTTTTTTTTTTCCCAGAAGAGTTTTAAAGATAGGCAGAGATGGGGCTTGCGAACGTTCAGTAGGTCATTCCAAAGAGAGGGACCAGCAACGGAAAAGGCTCGATCCCCTCTGAGCCTCAGCTTAGTTCTTGGTACCTCAAATAGTGTCTGGTCCGCAGACCGGGCATCTTAAAAAGAACTCTTAAAATGTATAGAGTGTGCGTTAGTGTGTACTTATCATGCAGTGTTCTGATTACCGTGGTAGATCAGTCCAAAGCCACCTTGACCTAAGATTTTCCCCAGCCTCCATTTCTTCTTCCCCTGGTCAGTCAATATGAAGCCGTCCGGGAGGGGTTTGGGGAGTGCCCTCTTTTTCGGAGCTGTCATTGAAACTTAACACATGACAAAAATGATGTGTCACAACAATAACTTGTTTCACATGAAATTTTGCAAATAAAACAAAACCAATTATAGATTAATCTGCAATGCACAGACTGACTAAAACAATACTTAGGGTGAAGAAAACAGACTGGTGATTGAAATTCAATTATTTGCGATTATTCTCATGGCAATGACAGAGGACTGCTGTTTATCTTATAAGATGTTCATTGGAGAGAACACACAAACTTTAATAAGATAAATAGAAAAAAATACTGTTTGCAGCTCGATTTGTGAAATAAAAATAAAATATGCTGATTGTGAAATAAAATGGTGTTATCATTTCACCTTGAATTTGCATTACAAGGCTTCTTATACAGTACTGTACTTCCATCAAGTGGTAATTGTAAAGTTGTTGTTGTAAGGGATTTGAGCAAGCCCTTTTCACTTCTATTGTTATATTTTAAAACCAATACATGGATTTAACAATCACATATTAACTCAGATAACTGTGCGTTGGGTCATATCGATTCCAAGCCAATCAGGTCGAGAACGACATCAGGACTTACAAGTAATCATTGTTTTTTTTGTTTTTGTTTTTGTTTTTTTTGCAAAATATTTCGACTATGTTTAGACTGCAATAATAATGGCATCCGTTCCAAATCAGCTGGGAGATATGCCAATGCTATATCCCGCGTCACAAAACGTTTGCCTTTTGTCAGTACAGTAGTTGTTTTGCTGTTTGTCCCGAGGAACATTACTATGAATTCAAAACTCACAGCATCAACCTAGTACACGGCACACCCACCTTTGCATAACGGCAAGCTCAACAATCTTTATTCCTTTGACAGTACAGTTGATACAACTAAGTACCGCTTGCAGCAACAGTAGTTTGATAGCCGTCAAAGTAGCAGCTAACTTAGCCATGTGGTTGACATTTTAGACACCGAATGTTGAATACATACCAACCTGCCAAGGGAACTGTCCGCGTGTTACGTTTGGTCCTGTACAAGAATGTTACAACGTGCTGGAGTTGGTAATTCTTCAATGTGAATGTTGTCAAAATCTTGGAGTAAAACACGTCAGACGGGCTAAAAACAAAACCCCCATCACTTCCTGAAAGTTTTCCCTCCCGCTCAAGTAGCATCCAATCAAAAAACGTCATGTGACGACCCAGCGCCAATTAAAAAGCTACTTAGGCAGACAGCCATTGGATGCAGGGTTTCAAAAGCACCAGCCCACACAGTCATCGCTGATTTCCTGGAGTTACGATGGACACATGTAGAGAGCACTGCTCTATGAGCAGTGCTTCCTAAACTTTATTGAGCCAAAGCACATATTTTACTTTACACCACCGAACTAAACATTGGTAAAGATTATATGTACTAAAGTAACTGTGATAGCAGTCGCTCATCTGTCACAGATCGGAGGGTTCCAGCCATAGTTATACAGTAGGGTTACAGGTCAAATTCTGCTATAAAATGTCAGCTAGTTGTTGGAGAGATGCTGTTATGCTCCTGACTACTGTCAATGTACCTTTGAGCAAAGCACTGATAGCCAGGCTGTCGCGACAGTTATTAAATATCATGACCTGAGCTGTTTTCCTCTTCTTCTGGATCCAAGAAAACTAAATTAACCAAATAAACATTGTTTAACAAACGTATGAGGCCACTTGTTATAAAAATGATAACAGGCCATTCAAATTCATTGCTATAATACACATCCGTTCAAATTTTGTAAAATGAGAATGTTTTGCCATTGGGAACATGAATGAAAAATTTCTAACTGAATTCACATTTGTATAGCCAAATTCGAAATGGATTATCTTAATTATAGTCGTGGGTTTATTGGAGTTTGTTTATATCTGAGCTAACTTTGAAGGAGAGTTGGGGTCATACTCTGGCCTGTCTGCCAAATTATACATTGAACATTCAATGATTAAATTTTTTTCTGCTCAGTAATGGAAGAGAACTACGACAATTTGACATTTTAATCAAGAAAAATAATGTGCTATAAAATTGTATTATTCATATTTATGTAGGGCAGCACGGTGATCCAGTGGTTAGCACGTCCACTTCACAGTGCAGAAGTGTAGGGTTTGATTCCGGCCCCGGCCTTCCTGTGTGGAGTTTGCATGTTCTTCCCGTGCGTGTGTGGGTTTTCTACAGGGAACTCCGGTTTCCTTCCACATTCCAAAAACAAGCATAGCAGGCTGATTGAAAACTCAAAATTGTCTAGGTGTGAGTGTGAATGGTTGTTTGTTTCTGTGTGCCCTGCAAATGGCTGGCAACGGGTTCAGGGTGTTTCCCGCCTACTGCCCTAAAACAGCTGGCTAAGGCTCCAGCACCCCCCCCCCCCCCACCCTGACCCTAGTGAGGATAAAGCCGTTCGGAAAATGATTGAATGAATGAATAAAAATGATGGTCTT
>CAAKHF010014127.1:15627-37919 GCA_901007745.1 Hippocampus kuda
GGGGGGGGGGGGGGGGTTGGTGGTGAATGGACTTCTTTGTAACCTGTCATAAGACCAGAGAATAAGATAACTCCCGCTTCCTCAACAGGGTCTATGAGTGGTTTGTTTACAGGCCGGCTTTAATGCTCAGGCTGGATAAAACTGCCAGAATTGGACGCCCTACTTTTTAAGAATCAATTCTTCTACCGATCGCTGCGTCGAATTGATTAATTGTATCAAAATTGATTTGGCAATATTAAACAACAATACAAAATTCAAAAGTATGAATGCGAGGTGCCGGGATTCTTTTGATTCTCTTGGTGTTGCCGTCCTGATGTCTGACACTGTAGTATCTGTGACAGATTGAATGTGCCTTTCAAAAGAGGGGTCTGGCCCGGTGAGTGACGTGGGAGTCAACAAGTGTAGGGTTGGCTATTGTCTCAAATTTTCCTCAACTTTCAAGACCCCTTTTTCCAAACCAGAATGGTTAACTTCCTGTTCAAGTTTCCAAACTTTATAGGCCTCCTTTAACGCCTGTTTAAAAAAAAAAAGATGTTTGTGGCATGATTAGAGCAAAGGCATAATCTAGGATTGTCTAGGGGGTTCAGTGGAGTTGAATGAGTGCAAAACTTAAGCAATTGTGTGGATGTCTAAATCTCCATCTGTTCAATTCGCTAAAGCGCAAACAATAAGAAGGCGCTAATTCTACACTGCATGACTAGCACACCGGTCATGAGTAATTAACATTGGCTTGCCTTGCCTACCTATGCTACTGGCAAACCTTGGGGTAGGTTTAGCAAATTAAAATGATGTCACGTAATACAAATACGTCTGTAAACAAAGCCTCTTTCACGCTGTTCCAAAACAACTTTTTTGT
Organism: Hippocampus kuda; assembly: GCA_901007745.1. Lineage (NCBI taxonomy): Eukaryota > Metazoa > Chordata > Actinopteri > Syngnathiformes > Syngnathidae > Hippocampus > Hippocampus kuda. Next base: position 16,484 of record CAAKHF010014127.1, read on the forward strand.
ACACTTGTCTCATGTTTTAAACGGTCGGTCGGGGACAACTTTGTCATTCATGAAACTGACCACAGGTCAGTCCAGGGACTTTTGCCATTCATCCCGTTCGCATATAATCAAGTTCTACACTATTCCAGACCAACTTTTTGTGAACTTTTGTAATGTTTCAATGAGTGGTTTGGTAGGGACAGTTTTGCCACTCACTCCATTGACGGAAGCATTCAACCAAGTTTTACACTGCTGCTCCAATGACCAAGTTTAGTACAATTCTAACATATTCCAAACAGTAGTTATGGACACTTTAGCCATTCATCCATTTCAATGAGTCAAATAACTACTTTTACACTGTTCCAGACTAGCTTTTAGTGAATTTTTGTCATGTTTCAACTAGTCGATAGAGATGTTTTTTCATCCCATTCATGGAGGCCTTCAATATACTTTTAGCCTGCTACAACGCCCATAAGATACATTTTTGCTGTATGTTTGACTTATCCATCAGATAAACTAACTTGTGTGTGATGATACCTGGCTCGCCACAAACTTTTTCAGAGTGCGTCCAAGAATAAAAAAAAAAAAGGCTTACCTTGGGGAGTTCCTTGAGTTGGTTGGCATCCAGCAGGAGCTCTTCCAAGCTGCGGCTGTATCGGAACACCTCGTCGGGGACCGCCTGCAGGTTGCAGTGCCGCTTGTCCACCGACTCGACGTGGCGGTTGCATCGCCACAGCGGGATACACTTGAGCATGTCGGGGAGGGAGGAAGGGAGGGGGGTCCCCCGGGTGGGTGTCACTGGAGGCTCCGCATCGGAGGGCGATGCGTGCTTAGGCGGCTGAATGGAGGATGGTTAGCGGGGGTTGCTTCGTTCTCAAACCAGCAGGCCGGAATCCAATTAAAAAATAATCCCCCCGGCCAATGTCAGGAGAAATATTGTCGTCGTCCCTCTGGGGTTTTTATATGAACAGAATATAAAAAGACAAATATGGTCTCACTTGAGTCGGACTGTTTCCCACGAAGTTAGCTACCACCGCCACCATCCTGGTGTCTCAGCACCGAAAATAAAACGCTTGTCAGGCGGCGTCGGGAGAGGCACCACCACCGGTGAGGCGGGGGTGGTGACCGTGTGGAGCGGAATGAGTCAGGAGACGTTCATCGCGGTGTCCATGGGGATACTTAGTCGCTCCTCGCCGGTGTGTGTTGTTAACGAGCTAGTTACGGCTAGCCTCCATCGGCTAACGTCTATTGTGCCTAGCCAGTATCCGCCGTTAGCTTCCACAAGTACCGCAGAGGATGTGTGGGGAAAACACCGTGGACTTCCGTGTAAAAAATAAAAACACCACAGCAGGATAAAAGTCAACGTGTGGACTTCTTAGGGGGCGAAACGCTCCACAGTGAGTGCATAAGCTTCTCACCAGACACGGGCGCGCGGCGCTTCCCTGCCACTGTTGAGCTCGAGCCAGGCCGGTTTGGCATAGGGGGGGCTGGGCTAGGTTTGCGGCCATAGGACCGCCGCGTTCCGGCCCCCCTAACGCGCTGTTGTCACTGGATCCTGGATGTGTGGCGCCATCTATATGGCCAAACGCTGGAACTTCATCGCGCTCAAAATAAATTACAAACGAAAATTTTATTTATATATATATATATATATATATATATATATATATACACACACACTAATGTATATTTAGTTTTTAATATTTAAATATTTGTAAATTTTTCATCAGTACTTTTGTTTACTCATCTCACACTGGTTGTGCATTTTTTTTAACTCATACTTTTGCATTCCTTGAAGACATTCTGTGAAATCAAAGCCATTTTGCATCTACACTGGTCAACAAATGTTTATATTCGGTCATCAGAGGTCCAAGTAAACTTTATGCTTTTTTTGCACGAGTTAAAACTTATAACCTGATGTGGTAGAAAGAAAACTTAAAAAAATGTGTAGAAATGCATTTGGGCACACAAATGATCACTAATATACTCAGATGAGCAGTGTAAGAGTATCACAAAAGTTGTGGACAAATAACCTTTAATTGTAAAAACAAAGTGTTTACATGGTCCAATGATTTCTTTAAAAAAATGTCAATGAGCCCCCTCTCCAAAAAAAAACAAAACAAAATGAATATATTTGTTTAATTGAGTCTGGGTTACAAAAATGTGAAACTTGCACCACGGAGGAGTCTTCACAGCTAACAAAGCCAAACAAACTCCCAATGGGGCCTCATTAATTAACAGCTATTCTTCCTAAAAAAAAAAAACAAAAAAAGGAAAAAAAATTACAGAGCCAGTAAGGGGAATGAGGGGTACGAGTGTGGAAGCGGTTCACGCGGACAGATCGCTGCTGTTGAAGCGGTCTTGGTCGTAGACCTCGGCGACCACCTTGCGTCCGCCGAACCAGCGGTCGTTGAGTGCCTGGATGGCTTTGTTCATCTCCGATGCCATGGAGAACTCCACAAAGATCTTGACGATGATGTCGGCGTCCTCCTCCTCGCCCTGCTTCTCCTGGTAGATGATGACGCGGTTGACCGAGCCGAACTTGCCGCACTCTTCCGTCACTTCGCCTTCCAGGGCGTCGTCTATGTCCTCAGGGCCAACCATGTTGCGCAGGACCATTACTGTGGACTGCAATTTGGGGAGAGAGAGGGGATTTAATTTGAAGTTAAATTTTTTTTAATTATTTGAGACTAACTAGAGAATGCAATATATGTATTAATGGCATGTGAAGTGGTCATTAATTGGATTGTTGAAATATGACTAGTTGGAATGGTTTGAATATATTTTTTACTCGTTTATTTTTCATGTCATATTTTTAGTTTGGGCGAATATTTTACATTTGTTTTCCAACATTTTACTACACTAATCTTGTATTTTGCTAATTTCTCAATTTTGAGACAAATTATCTTCTTTCACACTAATATGTATATTTTGATCAAAATTCTCTGACGCACACTCCATTGTGAAATATTGACATTTTTTAATTTTTTTTGACATTTGTATAATTTGTCTCGTCATATCTAACATTTTTAGTTTTAGTATAATATTTTGCATTATATTCTCACTTTTCTTTGTAGGTGTGTCATCTATTTTTGTCATTTTGTACCATAAATTTTGGTTTCTTTTTGTCTATTTTTGCATGATTGGACAGTTTATGTTCTTTAAATGATGATTTTTCAAATATATTTAATTTACATTGATTTGTTTTTACTTATTTTTTTAATTACTTTTTAAATATTTTTATTTTTTTAGTCCCAACATTTTTTGTAGCTTTTTTTTGGGTCAAATATACTTTATTTAAATTGTATGTTGTTCTTTACACTTTTGTATCTTTCATCACATATTTGTTTTGTCTTCCATCATTTTTTTTTTTAATTCCACCTAAAATTCAGCTTTTTCCTATTCATCCATTGGCTGAGAGTCAAACGGCGGCATTTTGTTACCTCCGACTTTCGAAGTAGCTTCTGCATGACCATGTGTCTGGCACTGCTGCCCGAGATGCTCATGTGCTCCTGGTCGCTCAGCATCTCCTGGCCCGTGCCGTCCTGCAGTGCCTCCTCTTTCTCCTCCTTCTTCTCCTGCAGCTGGCCGGCGGCAGCCGCCGCCGCCAGCACCTGACTGGAAAGGACGGGTGGCGACGCTAGCACAGGGTTCACCAGGCCCACCTGGGGGAGCACTGGGATGGGGGGACGCACAGGAGTCACTCCTGCAAGGGAAGCGCCAGAAGGAAAATAGGTAGCTTCAATGTTTTGATAAGATTTGGTCTGTATTTGTGTATTTTGGCCATATAAAGTCCAATCAAGTCTAATTCTATAACCATTAGCTATTAAGCTAATTCAAATATTTTGCTGTACAGTCAATTACATATCCACACACTTTGTGTGTTCAATTTAAAAAAAAAAAATGTATTTTTCTGATATTTTTGCTTTAAATCATTTGGGAATTTTGGTCTAATAATTGATGCACGCAAATGGAATAAGGTGACAAGAGAAGTGACCTTAGCACCAAACATAATAACTTAGCTTCCCCCTTCCATCTTTAGTTCTTCCAATCATTTAAAATCAATTTCACTGTCAGTAATTTTAGAAAGCTATTTTTTTATTTTCCATTTAAATTGCTTGCAATGTATTGTGTGTCAACACATTTCATTGTTGTCAATGCATTTTTTTAATCTTTAGTAGGCTACTTTTGAATGAATCCCAACAAAGCTTTATGATACTAAACGACCATTTTATCTTCAGCTTTTTCACGACCTACGCCAAATTGTCCCTCGCAGACTTGCAATTTCAGGTCCCGAGTTTCGAAGACCGTAGACGTGTACAATCGACGCCCTCACCTGTGATGACGCCGGGCGCCTGCGCGGCCATAACGGCCTGCGGTATTCCCATCTGCTGACTAAGAAGCTGGGGCGCAGCTAACGCCCCCAGGACTGACGCGCCAGCTACGGCCTCCTTGAGAGAGGGGGTGCCCGAGACATTAGGTAAGGGAAACACACAAGAACACAGCACAGAGGCAGCACAGTCAACAATCAACACAGTGTGACCACCATAGACAGCTCAGCGCCCCATGATAGGAAGGCGGGCTTCATCTTCGAAATTATTCAAGCGACTTTAAGAAATTCTGGTGAATCAAAAGTAACTCGTGCTTACTATGAGAAGACTCTTAGCGCGCACGCCCTAAGAGTGAATGGGAGGACCGTCGTCACGCTACTCAAAGAACGGGGAACAAGAATTCAATCGTTCCTTTTGAATGTACAGTGTTCCCCTGCGACTCACACCTCTTGGCAGCCGCGTTTAAAAAAATGAACCTGATTGCTGGTTTTTATTTTCATTTCAAAATCAGCCTCTGCTGCTTGTTTAGTGAGGCACCACCACAAGGGGTCAGCCAACCACCAGGGGGCAACATATGGTTAAGCCATCATTAAGTCAACAAAGTGATATTTTTCATACTATCATTTATTTTAAACGGATACTTTGTTGTAAGGTTTCATGTTGTGTTAAAGAGATGCTTTCACTAGACTGATTAAAATCTGTGATGAATAATTGGGTTTATAATAGTGAGCAAATCTAATCATTTTGGCCATAACCGTGCAAACTCCGTTATTCGCTGCTTTTGTGCTCAGGCCAAAGGCTTGAATAGTAAACAAGTAATGCTTTGGCATCACTCTTACGCCAAGGAACTACATCGAAGTCAGTTGAGGAGCTTCATGTACTGCTTTGCCATCTATTTGCGATTCAATGGTCCTGCTGTTAGTTTTTTTTTTATTTAAAGAATTTGCTATTGTATTTTTTAAATTCTTTAAACAAAATTAGAGTCGCACCCAATTTCATGTTTTGAATTTTCACTCATTCCCTATCCGCCACAAATTAACTTGGGGAACACTGTACCGTAATCAAAACGGACCCCGACTAAACTGGCCTTCTCCCAGTCACCTCAAATAAAAGCAAAATGGCCATCAGTTATTTTTATATTTACCTGGAAGGCCATTAAATCCCTTTGGAAGGGATTCATACTTGCCTGGGCCGTAATCTTGGCAGTGGCCGCCGCTGCAGCCACTGCCGCCGCCGGTGGCAGACCACCGGGGGTGGTGGGGGTAAGCATGGGCATGGGTGGGGTGACCGCCTTGCCCACCCGCAGGTACTGACCCCCCAGGTCAAAGAGATTCATTGAAGACACGGCGTCCACGGCTGACTGAGGCTTTTCATACTCTGCAAGTCAACACATTGTAGTTAGAAGGCAAGGAGGGCGGGGATACGGACCGACGCCCCCACCCAACACAGCTCCCGGCTCACCAATGAAGCCGAAGCCTCTGTGCCGTCCGGAGGTGGGGTCTCGGGCTAATGTACATGATTTGATCCTCCCGAAAGCCTCAAAGACACTTTTGATGTCGTCGTCCGACAGGTCGGGGTGCACCGAGGCCACATAGATGCGATTAAAAGCGCGCGCTTCCTCTGCCAGCTGGTCAATGATGGGTTGCGCCTGACCGATGTTACTTGGCCGCCCAACCTATAGCACAGATCATACCAGCAGGGCTACTTAACAGGGGAAGGGTTGCTATGGGGAAACCGAGGGCACACTCCGAATCCCTGACCTCAATTCACTGCAGCTGGCTCATCTGACACTCCATCTTGTGGAATGCGCTTGTCTCAAAGTCCATTACAATGGCACCTTGACTTATAAGTTTGTCGTCATTAATATATTACATTTTTTTAACAAAAGAACAGCACTCTAGTGTGTAAAAAAGATAAAAACATTCATGTTGTTTTTGACATTGTAATTTCTGTGTGCATGGGGGCGGGCAGTCATAACTGGCCTTGTGAGCAGTGGTGTGAGATATGGATCAAAATCTGTATCCCTGTAATCATAAATATGGAGAAGAGAGTGATAGACAGGCAGACTCTAGTATGTGTGCCTTTAAAGGGTCTGGTCAAGTGAGTGACATCATGGACATGGCCAGTTAGTCTCGATGCAAGGCTGTCAGCTGAAGTTTTGACCAACTGGAGGTCAATTGTGAGTGTATTCATATTGTCTTTGTGTGCTTGACTGTGTGTCCTGTACAGTAAACAGTTGAAACTGCAATTGTGGCTCTTTTTTTACTTGAGCAACACCTTGAAAAAGTCTTAAATTAAGGAATTCATAAGTCAAGGTACCACTGTACTTTCATCCTTAAATCAGGGGTGGTGACTCTTTAGTCTGTTTTTTTGTTGGGTACGACGAAATGTGTGAAAAAAATACGACGCACCGTGAAGAACCTTTTGAGGATTTTCATCTTCCATTTAATTTTTAATCAGTATTTTTTTTTTGTTGTACTTAGAACGGCACGACGGGTCGAATCAAATGCTTTTGTAGTTTTCCCACCCCTGCCTTCAAAGCTCCTCACTTGAAATAACTCAAGATAATTGTTAAACTACATTGTTATACTCTCTGAATAACTACTCTCTCTGTCTCTGTCCTGTCTTCTTTTTATTAAGTATCACAAGCATCTAGACGGGACTGGGATCTGTACTACAGATGGGGCGGCCAAGCAACACCAACCAGGCGCAGCCCATCATCGGCACAACGTAGCAACAGAGCGATGCAGCGCGCCGCTGGGAAACGCACTGTTGTGAGTGGTCACGAGGAACACACCTTGATACAAGTGTGGAAGCAACACATTCGACACACTCAACACACACACATGCACGCACGCAAATCACACAGCCACGCACCTGGAAGTCAAAGACAGACAAGGCAAAAGACAAAAATTAGTGTTTTTGTGTTGAGATGACGACAGCAATTTTTTTTAAAAGAGCTATTCGATAAACAAGAAGTACACTTTGCTTTATTCAAAATGATATTGTACAGTGGAACCTCATTTTTCCACCTTGTAAAATTTAGAGAGCCGCATTTTCATTACGCTCTACAAATTGTCCGGTAACTGTATATTTACGAAGCAGAGTGCCATTGCATTTGACATACAATCAAGCTACATTTTGCCTTTTAGAACTGCTTGTTTTTATACATTTAATTAAGTACATTTTTAATGAATCATATTTGGGTTTTTTTTCCTGAATTTAACAGGACTGTTAATAGTTACCTTGTGCATACTGTCACAGTGGCTTATAACAATATCTAACTGAAAAATAAAGTTTGTGACCAACATTTGGGCCGCCGACGACTTCTCTGAACAAAAGACTTGGATCTTCAGTGCCTGTTGCTGTGGCATTTTGGTTAAGAAATGGAACTGGAACGGGCTGGGACTTTGGAGGTTCCACTGCATCTGACTCGACTTACCATTAGCATGAAAAGAGTCCAGACTGCTCACCTTAATGTTGCGCCCACCCAACATGACGGAATTCATCTGCTCCAGAGCCAGCTGGGCAGCCTCTGGCACATCGTACTCCACAAAGGCAAAACCCTGCGCGGTCCACCAGAAGCAACATGAAAACCGACCACACTTTTTTTTTTAATTCCCCTCCGTGATTTTTTTATTTTGTTTTTGTGAGCAAGACTCACAAAAACTCACGAACCTTGTGCTTCATTGTCACCGAGTCCCAAGACATGTCAATGCTCTTGATGGGGCCGAAAGGAGCAAAGGCCTGTCTGATGGTGTCCTCACCAAGCTCATAGTAAATGGAGCCCACGTACACCCGGCACATGATGGCGAGAGCACGCTGCCGCTGAGCTGCCACCTGCCGACCAGGAAAAAAAGACCACGCGTTAGTACTGGAACTAAAAGGGACAAGGGGAAGAATATGCACACGCACACACAAACGGGAAATAATAAATGTGTATTTTTCTACTGTGCTTTGGTTTCCCAAAAGTAGCCTGAGGCCAATTCAAAGTTAGGGGAGAGGGGGGGCGGGCGGTCTGAAGATAATGAGATACGGTAATCAAAAAAGGACAGACCGTAGTGGAAGACGTCTTATTATGTACATATACAAGAGTTATCAAATGACTTATGGAGGCAGAGAAAATATTGAAGTGATTGACATGCACAGCCCTCACAAACATTTGGCTTCAGAAACTGACCTGTAGTCCAGGGATGCAAGTAAGGTTCAAAAACAAAAAAAATAAAAATAAAAACCCCTTATCGTGGACTTCATATGAAATCCAAACAAAATCTTGAGGAAAGCAATAATTTAAAAACTAAGAATCTATCGTGTTTTCCATCACCCAGGAAACAAGAGCTTAAGACGTGCCTTCTGGCTCTCGTTGACATCCCGCGGACGGGACAACGGCTAACCATCTGTTATCCCATGCGAGGATGGTGATAGAAACCGCTTCTAGACCTTTGAAAGCAAAAGATCTTTAGCTTTCGTTCCAAAAGCTAAAAACGGAAAAGCCCCACCGTGACTTCACTTAGCAGTTATGGAAGTGTCTCTCAAAGCTTTGTCAATTCACTTACGGCAGCTACACTAGAAGGACGCTAACAAAATAGTCATTCTTTGCTTCGATATATGCAGGGATTGATGCCAAATCAACAGTCCTTTTTTTGCCATTGGGAATGCGCACAGAAAAAAATTTAATAATCTATTGACCGATTGTAAAGGTGAGAGAGGATCTCCAAAGCCCATAGTCACTGCTGCCATCTGAAAGACAGTAAAGACGAAAAAGGTGCTGAAAAGTAGGTTAGATATCCCTTAGCTTTTTTTGATTTTTCTTTAAAAAAAAAAAAAAAAAAAGAAAAAAGTTATTAAACCTAGACAGACAAATGTGCTTGTGCCTAATCTATGAGCAGACTCTTCCACAAAACAATATACAGTTTGGCGACTTGCCTCCTCCATTTTAAATGACAAAAATCAGCACAATTAGCAAACAAGCTTCCTTTGAGCAGAACACAGTAAACACTTTAAAAACCAACGCCTTCATGGGGACTTCCGCCACCTGAAAAAGAACACAAAAGGCAAAAAGCAGGAAACGCTCTACACATGCGGTTTTTTCACTGCATGGTGGAGAAGAGGGGAAAAAAAGCATCCGAATTTGGTCTTTATTTAATTACTGAAACAAGATAGTCGAATAAGAGAAACCGTCTAATAATTTAGAGCCAGCGCAGCCGATTTTTTTTTTTGTCGTCGAGGAAAAACATAACGCGCAAAGAAATAAAATGTACATCTCACCTGCAGATTAGTGAGCTGCTGTTGCTGATGGGCAATGGTCTGCTTCACCAACACACTCTTAATGCTCTGCTCCATGGCATACTTCTTTGCCTATCGCACGGGGATAAAATGAAAGTCAAATCCTCCAAATCTTTCATTTTAAAATGATTGGTCAAAATAAGGGTAGCTCAATTAATTTTTTACCCGCTGCAGCGCCTCCTGCTGCTCCGGGGTGAGCGGCGGCAGGCCAAGCTTAGAGCCTGTGCCCTGTCCATTCTCCATCGTCATAACGTCACCTCCCTGTAAGAAATTTAAATCAATAAAATTACAAAAAAACTTGATGCTAAACATATTTTTCAGATGATTTGAAGATATTTACTACATATTTTTATTGTGGGGGTGTATTTTGAAAATACATATTCAACTGAAACCTGATTAAAATCAAGTAGCTCTTTTTTAAATAATTACACTCAATATTTAATTTGCAAAAATCAAGTTTAAATAGAAACAAATCCGGTGGGGTTTTTTTTGCCTCTTTACCATTATATTTATTCCTAACCACACATTTTCAAAACTTACGCAGTGTTGGTTCATTCTCATCTTTTGAACATTTACTGCTGAGGTGCATGTGGACATTTTTAAATCAAACAATGGGTGTACACGATTAACGGATTATCAAAAATGATTAAATTGATAATCGATTAGTTGTCAAATAGCAGATTATCTGTTACATCTCTAGTCTCGTTTAAATGAATGTATTTTACTTTATGCACAGGCGCCTAAATCTGTACATTGTATGGATTGCTAAATTTGGCCTGAACGATAAATGCAACTTAACGAGGCGTTTGTAAGCATCGACAGGAAATTAATGAGGATTTGTTAGAATTGTGGCCTTACCTACCAAACCCGTCTAGCGTTGGCTCCACCAAACTGAGGAAGAAAAGCCCCGAGGGGGGTCGGGGGTGATGGGGGAAGTTTCAACGACTCAACAAATTCTAAAAGGGCGAGGGGTAAAAAAAATTAGACAACAGAAACGAAGAAAGCGGCACCTCGTCGAAATTACTACCCAAAAATAAAATGTAGTGTGCGTTAACGTCAGCGCGGTGCTAACGCTGGTCTTCATTCAAAGCATGGGATACAAAATGAGCAAAATGCTCACACTTAGCTGAACGATACTCAGTCCAAGATCGATGAGGATGTTAAACAATGTGCACAAACTGTTAATATGACGTAAAAACGATAAAATGGCTAGGACAACATTTAGGCCCCGATTCGGATGGCTCCCATTGATGTTAGCTGATTAGCAACCGCTAGCAATTCATTACAATGGCGCGCAAAGCAAAGCGCATTTCTTGCACGCCTTAAAAAACACAGAAGCTCTACAAATACAACAACTCGACAATAAGAGAGTATTCGCACTTGTTAAACGACGTCCGCTTGAGTAGAAATATGATTAACAGACGACGTTTGTCGACGACAAAGAATTACCGCAGTCTCCGTGACCGCCATGAAGCACACCTCCCTGGAGATGGAGAGGCCCTCGCTCAGGAACGATCGCGAGACTTGGAGTAGTTGCGATACAATCTCGCGATAGGATAGCCCTAGTGACGTAAACGAGAGATAGTCGTGCGGAGCGACACGCGCACACAAAAATTGAGTTTATTAAACATATATGACACACAAAACACATCTTTGACTTCCTTTCTTCCTCCCTGTTTTTACTCTCTTTACTTCCACCTTTTCCTTGCTGACTCTTTCTTTTATTGCTGCCTTCCTGTCTTTCCCTTTTGTCGTCTTTCGTCCCTTCCTTCCTTCAGACCCTTTTTTCAGGTCATCTTGTATCATTATAAACTCATCATGTTTTTATATTATTCTTACATCCTTAATTCTTTTCTTCCTTTGTCGTTTTCTGCGTTTGTTCCTACCTTCCCTCTTTCTGCCTTCCTTCCCGTCAGACCTGCTTTTCTCCCTGGGACATTTACCTTCCAAACCTCTTCAGTTGTCTCATGGTGGCTTTCCTTTCTTCCATCACAGCCGTATTTTCTATTCCTGCGTCCTTTACAGCCTTCATATGTAAATAATAGACTTTATCAGTATGTCACAAGTTTATTTATTTAACTGCCAATGCTACAATATATTACAAATGCTTAAGTAGAGCACATCCAAAGTCAAGTTTCATTCAACAGCCTTGACTGGTAAGACCAATATGAATGTTTTTTTTTTAAATCATTACTGTATCATGTATGCAAACATTCACAATCACTCCCCACCTCCCTCGAACTGAACTGTTATTGACAAAGGCAATATGCAAAGTTTTGAATGCTTGCAGGCTTTTTTTTTTTTAAGACATGCAGCCTACAAGATGGTAGAAGAGCAAGTGTGGCACTCTTTCACATGGGAGTAGGAGCCACAATAAACTCTCACCTAAAAGCCACATAGTAAATATCCGGGAAGATTCTGCACTCCCGTCCGCAGAGATAAGCAAAAGTAAAACTCAAAGCAGTCACTATACAGCAGTCTGTTAGTAAAATGGGAATTTACAGAACATAGACAAAACAAGTGCAGACAATTTACAAACAATGTCGAATTGTAATTGGAAAAAAAAAATCTACTCAAAATATTATTGCTGGAAGCAAAAACATTGAATTTACAATACTTGACACGTGTTTCGCATGTTACGTTTTAGTGTCAACATCCTACAGGAATCACGATCGAAATTAAAACTGGACGGGTCTCCGCAATGTGGGGGGGGGGGGGGTTCACTTTGACATCTACATTAGGTTCAGATTGGGTCTTATTTGTATCGATTTTCTTGTATGTGCCCCACAAGTGGCCCAAAATGTCTGACCGCTTGTTCAATTTTGGCCATGGGTCCTTGAAACTTTTTTTTGTGCATCCAGCTATAATAGAAATGTCCACAAAATTTCGTGTTGAGGGCGAAACTGGTGGTAGGGGCAGATTTTTTTTTTTTGAATGCCCCTTTCCTTCCAACTTTGGCAGGCCCCTACCACATCAAATGTAATCTAAAATGGCCGCCTCAAACAAAAAATGGACGACGTCCTGTTGAATTTCAGGCAATGTGTCCTTGAGACTTTTTCGTGCGTTTTGTTACAACAGACCCGTCCAGCTAATTGGTTGTTAAGAACTCATGTCAGGGGCTATTTTTTTTCTAACTTTCCAGTGGGGGTCACTACTGAATGAGTTTTGAGGGGATGTTTTTAACACACTGAAAAAACATACATATTCACCAGTACACACACACACACACACACAAAAATTGACTTTGGGCATGTTAAGGCCGTTGAAAAGAAACTGCGATTATAAGAGGGGCCCCTAATAATAATAATAATAAATGTTATGCATATATTAGCAGTATTGTACTAATTGCTATGACTATTGGAAACAAAAACAAAAATAGACAGATTATTACTTCTCGCTGACATGACGAACTTGATGGGGCAACAGAAAAATAAAGCAAGAGTTTACATTGGTGACAAAAATCACAATTATTTGGATTAAGCCAACTGCATGATTTGAAGTAAGAAGTCAAACCGATATTTACATCCAACGCACACGTACCAAGAGTCAAGTAGAAGTTCATTTGCACATTCGGATCAGGGATGGAGCTCGTAGCCGCGTCTCACAGCAAACCTTAATGCTTTTCCACCATCTTGTGGCATCTCTTGGCAATTTTTCGACCTTTTTAACTGGGCTGTCAATGACTCCTGGATGAGCTGGGTACCAGTGCACTGATGCTAAATGACCTCTTCTATCAGTCATTGAAATACACTTCAATCCATTCCCAATTAGTCTGAACTCCATTTTGTGTTTTCTTGCCGTATCAGGCACTTTGCAACAAGTCTTTGGCACTCGGAACATTTGGAGTGAGGAAGGGGAAAGCCCTTAAGAGAACCGCAGGCTAAAAAGAGAGGCTGTGGGGACAAGTAGAAGGAAGCGCAGTGTGAGAATTATTAGAGAGCCCGAATGACAACCTTGTGCGTTGCTTCTAAGTAATAAATAAGTCCACAGTGAATGAGTTTTAACAGTGCAAGATGGATGGAGTACTTAATTAAAAAAAAAAAAAAAAAAAAGGGAATAATGGCCGGTCATGATGGACGCTGAAGTGCAAAAATGGCGACCAGTAAAACATTCGTCGGACAAGATGGCTGGATGTGGGCAATAACGGCATCTGTTATGGAACCAACATGTGTTAAGGCAAACGTGCCCTTCGGGGGGAGTTGATCAGAACACAACCATGACGCCTGGTCCACCCGGTCCCTTTTTTTTTTTTCCCCTCGCTCGCTGTAACTTCTTCCTTAAGCTTGCTGTGGTTTTCTTAACATCCCTCAGTGTTGCTTTGACTGCAAACAGGCTGCTGCTCCATCTGTAGGACGCCATAAAAGCCCCCCCCCCACAAAGGCCCCTTGGTCCCGCCTGCCATCCATCCACGGGCTACGGCGACTTCCCCTCTTTCCCTCACTGCGTGCTCCCGGAAGGCAGCGCTCGTACCCGGTGCCGCTTGATGGCATCCTCCAGGAACGCGGCCACCTTTTCGATATCCTCCTTCGAGACAAAAGAAACAAGATCATACTTCAACAATCATTTGTTTTTGAAGCATTTTTCTTTTTGTTGCTTGTGTAAAAAAACAAAAAAACAAAACATATATACAGAGAAACTGGCGGTTTTGGAAGCAACGATTTTTGAAAACATACTCACAGGCATGTATTCTTTATCATCTACAAAGAACGGCACATATTACTGCAGCTTACTGATTTGTGACCGTATGTACGGTATATCTGTATGTCCGTACTGTTTTTTTTACACAATTTTTTACAAGTCATATTCGTAATTAAAAAAAAAAAAAAAAGCAGGCTGCTGTGGTCAATGTCCAGTCCTTGAAAATGAACGTAGTCTACCTCATTTATGAAGGCGTAGTGAACTAGTTCGCCGGCAAGGTCTTTGGATGTGTCGGCTGAAAGGTGCACATGACATCATTAAAACACCGCCAGCCAATGAGAAAGCAGATTTCTCCCAAAAGACACGCCGAGTGGTCAACCTACTCGGAAAGATGTCGCAGCTAAGCTGCCGGTGAAGTTTATCGTCCATCTTGAGAAATAAAGAAAGCTGGAGAAGGGAGAAAAAGAAAGATTCCATATTTAAAATAACAAAATGAATACAATATAGAATGGATGTAAGATGGGAGCCCGATAAGAAGAGCCTCACGGGAATGTACCTGATGTACCGGTACTACGTGACTCACATGAGTTTTGTTCCCTTCCTCATTCGACTCCAAGTTGCAGTGCATCTGAATGACCTAATAACACACACGACATATTATATGAAACGTACAAGACAATTCAATTTACGATGTCACTAGGCTTGGGGAGGGGGGGAAACACCCTTGTTATTTTTTGGAACCTGCACATCCTTGGGGGTTTGAGTTGTGCGAGCCAGCCAATCAAATTGTTTATTCATAGTGGCTTTGAAAAATGTAGCAAGTCGGTGTGTGTGTGACTGGCCAGAATATACATCATCTACCTTTCCAAAATGTAACCTATGACCGTGTAAATCCAAATTTTCAAGCTATAAAATGCCACTGGTGATATGTGAAGTGCTAACCTTCCTACTCTCCATCTCTTGGGGTTCCGGCGTAGGCGTTTTGACTATCTCCACCTGCTCCTGCGACAAGGAGAGGGCGCGAGGGACGGGATGCGGCCGGGACGAGGCAAAGTTCATCAAGGGGTAAATTCCATTCCTGGTGGACAAGACGCTTAGCAACGCAGCTAAATCCAGCTAGTTGTGTGAACGGCGTTCTACTTACTTGACGTCCTCCAGAAACTTGTCCAGCTCTAAAGGGGACACATGGGAGTACCTGTCGGACATAAAAAGCCGGCGTTGGTTAAGCATGTGATAGTTAGGAGGTACCAATTTATTATTATTATTATTACTTGAGCTGAACTCCCAGCCTGTCTTCATGCTTGATCTCTGCCATGACAGCGTTAGGGTCGAAGGACTTGGTCCTCTCTTCCACGCAGTTCTCGGGCAGCAAGTCTACAGAGCCAAATGTTCGAAAATGTTATATTATGAGATATAAATATTTTTAAAATATTTTAGTTGAACCCTTTCAGGGACAGCTGTTAGTTAGACAGTGGACAGCTTCTCGTGTTTTCAGGTTACAGGGTGCATGAAAGGGTTAAAAAAAAGGTTGTCAGGTGTCTCTTGAAATACTTTCTTCAAAAATCTACCAAAGAACAAGAATAACATTTTTAATGCTCGTCAAGGTGCTACGTCGGTCTGACTTCCCGAGTGTCTGAAAACCACCAGTGTCCCAGATCCATCCATGTGGCACATGCAGCAGACACATCGCTAAACGCAAACACCCAATGCCCCATAATCGACAACTTTGCTGAAAATTTAGAGCGCTTTCCTTTGATCGGATGCTAACACTGTGCGCAAACGCTAGCTCGGCTTGGACTGAAGTTTCGACATGGATTTCAATCATCGCTTGAAAATGGCAGTTCTTTTGCTCAGCCGAGCTACAAAGTCATTTGTGGAGAAACTCGGTGTGGGCTCGTGTCAAATAGCCCACAGTTATGTCTCAATCTAGCAAAACGGCTAGCTCAAAGCTAATTTCAGAGAAAGGGATAGAACAAAAGATTGAGTTGGTTTGCGAACAATTCATAAGGGGAAGTTTCCATTTCATTGTCCCGTTTTCTTGACAAGACGTAAGGGAGACTCACACTGATTGTTGATGAGGCAGTGGGCGGCCAGCAATTTGAGCGAGTGCACCTCGAACAGGACGCGGTGGAAGAGGAGGTCGTGGGCGGTCGGACGGAGCTTGGCGTCGGGGCGCAAACACGATTGCGTGAACTCCTGCGAGGGACGGACATCCGTTTCGATTGCATGACATGACAATTCCCCATTTATATCAGCTGATGCAACTTTTTTTTGTTGTTTTATAAATGTAATCAAGGTGGTGTAAGTGTAAATAATGTCGCTCATACTCTCATGAGAGGGTCTTCCAGGGATTGGCCGGCGTTGACGATGGCCTCCTTGGAGACGGCAGCGTCTCCGTTGGCCTGGATCTCCAACACTGCCATCTAGAGGTTGACAAATCATCTGTCAACGAACGCCGACATACACTCGCGCAAACACACAAACACACTCTCAGTGGTTTCTCACCTCCAGAGCGCAGATGCCGAAGGAGAAAATGTCTATGGCGTAGTCATCTTCGCCGGCTGGCGAGGAAAGACGAGGCAAAGAAAAGGTGAGAGGGGGTTGAGTGGAGACATCCAGGAAACATGAAGGACAAGCAGATGCAGTTCACCCCCCCCCCCCCCCAAGTCCGTGCAGTCCACTTGTTTTATTTTCAATTCATTTGGAATATATTTAGATTTACAAGTAAGGTTTCATTCTTGCATTCATGTTTCATGTATTTATTGAATCAATATTTGTTTGTACTGCATAGATTTAGATATGCATACAATGTAACTATATCAAAAATACAGATGTTATTTCAATATGAAATTTATAAAGAAAGGAATTTTTAAACCATTTACACATATGCATATAAAATCTAAATGTAATCCTGCCTACACTTTACAAACTAATGAGAAAACATCGAGCACATTTGACAATAAACTTGTACTTGCCTCGACAGTGTGCCCCCTGGCGGATAATCCATGCATTGCATCTTATTAAAAATAATCATTGTGTCTTTTATGCATTTTTTCACTTTTTAAATTAACCTGATTAAACTCCTCGGGGGGCCTGCTCCAGCCCGCGGGCCGTATGTTTGACGCCCCTGATTTCGACAGACATATAATTTATATCTAAGACTTAGAGGACATTCCAATCCAATTTTGTCAACTTGCACAGTTTTGCATTTATTTATGATGATATTTATGTTAAGAGTACAGACAATACTATTATGTTTTACGCATTTACGACACATCCTAAATTGCATTCCATTATTATGTCTTACATTTTTTTCTAATCATAAAATGTATGAATGAATTAATGATTTTCATTATTTACGTAAACATACGAAGAGTGACGATATTATTTATTTAACCTTTCGCCAACTGTTTAAAATCGAAAAATGTGTCCATTTATTGACTTATCGAATTGATTGAAAAGATCTACTGAGCAAATAAGTCATACTTTATGTGGGGGCGCATTGACCAGCTAACTGGTTGCAAAGTAATTTGTACCAGTTGGGAACAGGCCGAAAGAAATTCGCATTTCAATCAATTTCACTCAAAAAAAAATTTGCCTGCTGCGTTTGACTTACTTCCATATTCAGGTGCAAAAAAATGAAGATTGCGCTGCTCGTCACGATGTTGCCTCCCCTTTCCCTGGACGTTGGCATCCGGGAACACTGGCAAGGGGATATAAACAAGATCATGTTGAATATGACCTTAGAGAGGAATACAAACAAACCTAAACGGGACTCTGTTTCTTACCGTTAACAAAGAGCCGATGCCACACTGCGGAAAGAAGATCACAAAAGAGCATGAAATGACCGTACCGGATCTTTCTGTACCAGCAAGGAGAGTCCTGCGGGGATCAGACCTGAACCGATCTTGATGAGTCCGTTGTGCTGGATGAAGATGGTGTCACACGTCAGGTTGCCGTGGATGATTGGTGGATCGCACGAGTGCAGATAACTGCAGGGGGACGGAAAAAAAAATTGTAGCCCACTCAAATTGCTGCGGCACGGCCATTAAAAAATAATAATAATAATTAAAAAAAAGAAATATAATCATCCAGTACCTGAGGGCGGAGAGGATCTGTGTGCACCACCTTTTCCAGGCCTGAAACATAGAACACGAAAACATTGGTTGGAATTTTTCCACCAATACACAACATTGATAAGTCAGTTTTAGTCCGGCGGACGTTGCGCAGGGGACTAAAAAGCAGTTGCTTCATTCAGCACTGGGCCGTCGCGTTGCATAACCGCTAATCCCATTTGAAAATATGAATTGAAGTCATAACCGGGACCGAGAAATACCAACTTTCACATTCATGGTCTTGTGGTTCTTCTTGGTTTTCTTGAGAAATTGCTTGAGGCTGCCTGACGACATGTATTCCGTGATGAAGATAACCTGCAGTATGCAAAATATGCACATGAGCCACTTAAAAAAAATAAAATAAAATAAACGTACACAGAAAAAGGGGTTGAAACATACCCGAGCCTGACTTTCTTTCATATCAAGCCAGTACTTGTGGAACTTGACAATGTTGGGATGCTCCACCTGCATCAGGTTCTCAAACATCTCCTTGATCTTCTCCTATACCACGCCAACAAAAATGTAAAAAAAATAAATAAAAATAATAATATTTTAAAATGTTGCAATATTTACAGAAAAAAACGGGTTTTATTAAAATTATATATATATATATAAAAAGTCGCAACATAAAACATGATTCGAAGTCTGCGTACCTCCTGAGCTTTGAAGACCTTCTTGTCGGAGAAAAGCACCTCATTCCAAACCACCTCCACCCCTTCCTCCGTGTCCATGGCCAGGGAGGCGCTTTCCACGCCCGGGACATTGCCTTGGCTCACCTGCAACAGGCCAAGAAAAAAAAAAAAACATAATAAATTAAAAAAAAAAAAAAATCAATTACATGTTGTTGTGATAGCACTCATTCTCATTTCAGGAAATAGACTGCCCCCAAGTGGTTCAGGGCGTTCAACCTGATTGCAGACAAAATGGCGCCGTCGCAGGCCATAAAAATGATGAACTGCGGGACCCGTTCAACCCAATCCATTTCACACGCGATAAATTCCTTGGCTGAATTTAAAATACAACCGCAGACGGCCAACAACAGCGTGCGCCTTTCAGCTGAACCCGGAAAGAGCAAAGTAGCAACACATTTGCTCTCGTAAGTACTGAACAACAACAATTAAAAAGCAAAAAACAAAGCCGAGATGAGAGAGATGCACGCACACGCTGTTAACGTCAGTTAAAAGCTCCATCTAATCCACTCAGGCTTGAGTTATGCGAAAATGACTTGTAAACCGAGTGGTGTGTGTGTGTGTGTGTGTGTGTGTGTGTGTGTGTGTGACTGCAGTTCCCACAGGAAGTGCGATTTCAATCAACCAATCAGAAGCCGCCTCACACCGGAAACTAATCAATGCAGCCTTTTTGTCGCTGTAGAACCCCACGGAAACAAAAATGACCGCCCGCCGCGTTCCCAAGCGGGGTGGCGATACACGTCTCTTTCCCCTACACCCGGCGCGAGCGCTAAATGCTAGCCATTGATAGACGGCGACAAGCTCGCCCTTCACGACGTCACCGCAGACACGTGGACGTAAAACAGCTTTTAGTTTGCAGCTCGACAAGAGGGACCATTGTTTCGGCGCGGGGGGGCCCCACCGGCCGACCGCGGCCACCGCTAAAATCTGCTTTTAAGTCCCTCATTAGTTCCACGAAGGAGGCTACTTTTCCGGGTTACGGAAATGTTACGGAGTTTGATTTCTAAGGAAATTGGCGGTGGGTCGTGGGGATGGTGGGAAGAAGCATTCGATTCAGGCGGGGGATCAGGATTCTATTTGAATCTTCCCACACGGCAGTTTCCAGTACACACAAAGTGTGTCAGAAAAGTTCCAGGACTTGTGTCGGTTAAAGGTCTCAGCAAATGCTGTTGTTGTTGTTTTTGTCGGCGGTGGCCTGACTCTTCCCTCTCAAATCAAGTACTGTCCCATAGCACGTCAATATCTTTCAACTCTAAGTATTTCCGAGAGTGATTAATGCTTTCAGCTCAAGACGCGGACTGGCACGCCACGGCAGGAATTCCTTCTCTTGACTGGCTGCCAGGGCCGAATCGGTCGCAGAGCAGCGGCGGAGAGGGTCTGCCGCACGGTCACGCTAGAATTAAGACTGGTAAACATACACCTGGGTTCCCGCCTTCTGATTGGCCGGTGTAAAGGGAGGCAGTAGAAAGCCTTTCGAGGCACAAACACCGACTTGTGTTTTGACATTTGCTAGGGTCCATGAAGCTGGATGTGGTGGGATGTCGACATACACAAAACGTATCAAATCGCGTGTACACTTCCCGCACTGTGGTGGTAATAAGATGCTTGCGTTGCAAAGGTTGTGGGAAAACCGCCAGTGTAGTGTATGAGGAAGTGTGAGTACCGATACCGGGCACCGATACTTCTAGCAAAAAAATAAATAAATCTGACATCGAGTAAGTCCTGCGCTATACAGCGGCAGTTTGACATCTCCGTCAGAGAGAAAGGTGTGTTTTCAAATTTTTTTTGGGGGGGGGGGGGGCATATGTGAAATGAAATTTTTACATCTCAAAAGTACGACAGGAAAATACAATTATTCGATTATTATTATTTTATTATAATATTCACTTCAATTCAATACAAATTTCAAAAAGTGTGTAAGTAGCTCATTTTTAGCGGCGAGCCTCTTTTCATAGTTTTCGCTGGCTAAAACCCCAATCGTTTTATGCAAATTAGTTGCAGCACTCTGCCAACCCAAAGAGCTGCGGAGATTGAAGCGACTTGAAAATCCAGCTCGAGTTTGCGCGACCTGGAATGTCAGAGTGTTCTTGAAGCGTCTGTTGATTTCCTTCTCCTTATTATAAAACGCGGATGAGAAGTAAACAACCAGGGCTGGAAATAAAGTTATAAAGGGAAACTGGGCAAGAGGTAAAAATGACAGTCGGGAAACATTAAGACGGGCGCTTGTGTGTGTGTGTGTGTGTGTGTGTGTGTGTGTGTGTGTGTGTGTGTGTGTGTGTGTGTGTGTGTGTGTGTGTGTGTGTGTGTGTGTGTGTGTGTGTGTGTGTGTGTGTGTGTATATGCTTGCACGTGCGCAATCGGGTCGATGACGGGAGGTTCGTCGCTTCGAAAGTCGATC
>CAAKHF010014127.1:38216-48586 GCA_901007745.1 Hippocampus kuda
ATGAAAGCAACTCTTTGTCTCAGTGGCCGACAGACCTTCGGCGGACCCTCGTTTGCATCGTTGCCGAGTCCCATCGCACACGGCAAGCCGCGCCCCATCAATATTTCAGCGTCGACTGTCTGTCAGAGCGCCGCCGAGGTGGGGCGGGGGCTGTAATGCAAATGAGGCTTTGTTGCCGTTTTGCTGTTGTGAGAGCCTCAAAGATAAGCATAAAAAAAGTGGATCAAGGAAGGACATGTGAAGAGGTTGATGTCTTTACTTGTATCGATGCACATGGACAAACGATGTGGGCGGGGGGGGGCAAGTAACCAGGAAGACAGCGTTATATTTATGAGTAACATTATAGTCACAAATTTGTAAATGCATAACGTGCCCCTTATCCGGGCAACAAACAGAGTGCGATAAAATTATTTTTCCATTTTCAAACATTTGTGAAAACGCACCATGGAGCCACTAGGGCGGCGCTAAAGAGCCGCATGCAGGTTGCAGACCACCGCCCCAAACGCATAAATGGCTACTGGTAGTAGTGACCAGATTACGAAGGGGATTTAGAACGACAGAGCTGTCGCGGATCACCACCCGCCTCCACCACACGTCCCGACAGCGCCTGCGGCCTGAGCCACTGACCGTCTGCTGACCTTCGCCTCCATCGCTCTCTCTCTCTCTCTCTCTCTCTCTGGCTGTCTCTCACCCAAAGATGTCACATGGGGAGCTCACGGCCACTCTCAGGGAGAGCGTGTGCACTCAGCGTGATGAATGATGATGTCGCTCCAGTCTTAACGGGTCAGATAAGGGACATGAAATATTCAAAGCTCCCGCTGACGCAGGTGAATGTGACATCAGTACTCCAAAAGATATGTCAACCCACCTGATGATGGTTTTTTTTTTGGTGTTTCTGCGCACTACAAAGTTTTATCAATCGATGATACAGGGCCACATG
This sequence comes from Hippocampus kuda, assembly GCA_901007745.1. Taxonomy (NCBI): domain Eukaryota; kingdom Metazoa; phylum Chordata; class Actinopteri; order Syngnathiformes; family Syngnathidae; genus Hippocampus; species Hippocampus kuda. The sequence goes on from CAAKHF010014127.1 coordinate 39,157, forward strand.
TTTCCCCCGGAAATAAAATTAAAAGAAGAAAAACAATGCTCAGTCATCCATCTATCTCCACGTATCTACCGTATTTTCCACACTATAAGACGCACCTAAAAGCATTCCATTTTCTCAAAAGCCGACAGTGCGCCTTATAATCCGATGCGCTTTATATATGGATCGATAGTCCGATTTCTTGGACGTAGTATTTTAAATGTTCCGTAAAGCGGTTTGTTCCAGCTGCAGCGGTTGTGAAAGCGCCATATAAATGAAGCTGTATTATAGTGTAGTCCCTTTGGCGAAGCTCCATCTAGTGGAGGCATAAAGCAATCGCAGCCACGATTATTGTTTCTATTCAATGCGTCTTATAATGCCCTCTATGAAGCGGTTTTAAAATAAGCCATTCGTTGAGGGTGCGCCTTATACGCCGACGCGCCTTATAGTGCGGAAAATACGGTAGGTGTACTGTATTAGGGGTGTGACGAAGAATTCCCTCCCTATAAGCATTGCGGACGTGATCTCCGAATTGCTTTAAAATATCTAAGTGCATCGGTCGACGCATTAATGAATCAATCTCCATGAAATGATCAAAATGTTATAAATCACTTTGACAGTGATGATGATTTTTTGGTTTCGTTGTAAGCAATCAATATGGATAGTTTGGCTTTCGAGTTTAGGACAAGGTCACAGGTTCCACAAGCGTACTAACATCACATTACATCACATGTTGTGATTCCTCAAGGAGACCTTGACGCTGGGACTGCGGCCCAAAGGAGACCATAATGAAAAACCAGCACGGTGGAGGCGGGCTCGGTCGGCCGGCGTTTGCGGTGACGATTAGCCTCGCCGCGCCATTGTGGCCGCGACAAAGCCGCCGATTTACGAGGCCCGCCAATTGCGGGAGAGCCACCCCAAGCCGGCCGGGACGTGACGAGCATTACGAGTGTCGAGTATTGCGGAAGGAAATTCACCCGTAGGCGGTTTTTATCTCCCATCTGCCTGCGAGACGGAGGCGCACATACAGACGTGACTTAAAGTTGTTTTGTTTTTGTTTTTTCAAACGTCCGGAAGAGCCGGTTGAGCAGCATTTTGCACCAGGTGAAACCTTTGGATTAGTTGAATTGAGGCCTATACGTTTATACAGAAGAAAGTTTGACAAGGATCAAAGAAGTTGTAAACCGTGTAGTCGAAAAAGGGGAATACGGCGCGGAAAAAAGAAGCAATTATAGTAAGAAAAGGAAATGTTAAGACATGAGGACACCACAATTGAGACAGCCGACAAAAAGACAGCATGCACCTGTTTTTGTCTCACATGTTATCTTGGTGTTGCTGTTTTTTTTCTAATATTGGTCTTTTTCCAACATTTTTTTCCTTCCTCCCCCCCTAAACTGCCCTCCCTCCACAATGCGGTAAGAGGAGGACCGACACTTGACTGATTGGCCTTTTTATAGCCAGCAGTTTCCATGTTCCCGGGAAACCAAGCACCCTTGTTTTTGTTTTTCTTGCCTAAACGGGCGCCCTTACACAATTAACTCTGTTCTTAGAGTTCTTGGAGCCAGGCTGCATCCCCCCCCCCCGGCCCCTACCAAAAAAAAATCTTTGAAAAGACCCTTTCCCTTGACATGACGGCCTCACTGCAGTGCAGCTTGCCGGCAAAGGGAAAACAAAACAAAAGGGTGACTTTGGTCAAATTGGCTCAGCGCAGTTGCCACATTCAGAAGGAGCGTTGGTTGCATTAGCGGAGGGACAAACAGCGGAGCTGGAGAAAGCACTATTTTGTTTCCACGTGTCAATTAGCCGAGACCGTGAAGGCGGAAGATATGATATCTGTTTTGTTTCGTGAAAACCAACCATTGTATTTTGTTGTAATATTTTTGTCCACTTAACATAACTTAGATGTAATATTTTTGTATTTTTTAATCAAATATGCATTTTTTAACCTAATATTTGGGTATTTCAGGGTTTTTGTTCACATTACTTTTTTTTTTTTTTTTTTACTAATTTAGTTTTCTGTAATCTTTTTAATGTTATCATTTTTCTTGTTTTTCATCAATCATGTTGTATCACGACCCTAATAATTGATTCATAATTTTGTTGCGGTATTTATTGTCCCCCCCATATTAGTTATTTTGAAATATTAGAAATATATAACATTATATTTTTAATATTCATCTGTTCAGACGTTAATGACACTTGTGACGCTCACTACTACTAATTGTTCACCAGCAATTATCTTTATCTGGAAAAAAACAAAAAAAAAGTGTTTTGGATAAGTATAAAAAAAGTGTCATAAATAATGTTTAAATTTGCTGTCAAGTGGCGATGTTCCCAAAGCCATTGTGCGGCCTGAGAGATTTATCGTGCTTCATCTCTGCAGAGACGAGACGGAGCTGCCGCAGTCAATCGCAACTGAAGAACTGGCTACTTCCCGGACACGTTTCAGCACTTCGCTGGCATCATCTTGACTGCATCATTGAGACGGCTGGGAATAAATTTAACTGGATCTGAATGCGAACATCACGGCAGTAGGTGGGTGAGGAGACCAGTTTCACAAGTCCAAATGGACACAATGAGAGCGACCGCTGTTCTTCGAGAACAATGCCCTTCTCTGTGTAGAAAAGTGAAAGACTGAAGACGACACGTAATTCACGTTCGCGTACTGACTGATGTCCAACAACACATTCAAAGTCTGAATACAAAGCAGATTTACTGCGAGCAAAACCACAGTTTCCGTTGGCGTTGCTCAATTTGATGATTTCATCCCAGGGGAACGGCTTAATAACATTTTATGCGCAAGATAAGGGATTCCCATGCGTTATTGGTCTTGCGGAAATGGGATTTCTTGTCCGATAAACATCTGAGAAACGTGAGGAAATGACTTTGCTTTTCATTGCAGGTGTCCTGCTTTTTCCATAGACCCTTAGCATACTGTTAGTTAGCTTGCTAATCAGCTTCAACTTTAATTAGCATGGTAGCCGACTCGCGGTTAGGTGAAATGCAAGTCATTAGCCTCAACTTAATCTAAACATTAGTAGCTAGATGCTAATTTATCTAGTCAATGAGCTACATCTACTGAGCATGGAGTTGTAGCAGGCAAATAGCTGGCATGCAAGTCGTTAGCCGAGAGCTGGTGATCTGTTTTTTTTAACCAAGAAAACATTAGCAGTACAAAAACAGGCTAGTTTATTTTCGTCAAACAAGCGTTATCCATCGCAGATTAGTAGTTAGGCAACATATGCGTCATTAGCCTTGAGTTTAGCTGCATCTATCCGCTTTTAATTGCTATGTTAGTAGTTAGCCATAAAGCGATTTTAGCTGTCAGCCAAAATACTAATTAGCGCACTGCTTTCGCTGCTTCGAACAAAAATCATTAGCATATTATTCCAATTTAGCCAATACTTTAACTCCTGCTGACAATAAATAATCTTTAGCTCCGTTAATTAGCAGATGTGCTACTTGAGCCGCTAGTAACAAGCATGGATGAATAATTAAATGAGCCTCTTTTTTTTGGCCGTTTCTAACATGGACCTTTAATCAGACTACAAATTTGCTTTCATGAATATTTAGATGCTAATTTAGTTGCTCATGACAAGCATGGCTCCTGTAGAAGCCCTTGTGGTGATGTACAACGCTAGTGTAGCTGCTAGTTTTGTAACATTTTGGATTTGCCAAGCTTTGATAAGCAGCAAACATGATAAAACCTGTCAGTAACATAGCGTATCAGAAGCCCGAACGCCGCTGTGTCATATTTATGTATGTAGTATGACGTGGCTGCTAAGATAGCTATGTTTACTCTCAAAGGTTCAAGATAAAAAAAAAGTGTGCAATGCAAAGGAATGCCGCAACACTTCAAACGGTATCGCTATTTTACTGAAGGTGATAACCGAGAAATCTTATTTGTGCCCTCCATGGTCAGAGGGAGGGCTTGTGTAACATTAAAGAGGGTATGCTCTCTTCATGCAAGGACTGCAAACGAGCACTCGGTCCAAGTCGAAAAGCAAGTTCTGACTATTGACCATAGCCCCACCCGGAATGCTTTCTTTCTGAAGCCTTCCAGAGGCACTAAAAGGGCATTGGAGTGCATTCGCATTAACTTGACTCCGGCTGCTGACTGATGCTAAGGCACAACTCATCCACGCCGGAAGGTTCCGCCCAAGTTTCATCACGTCCAGTTGTCATCATCATATAAAAACTTCAACGCTGCAAGCTCTGCATTAAAGAGAATCAATAAAACAACCTCAATGGGACGTGGTATTACGTATATTACGTATACGTGGGTGAAAACTTCCAGATAAAATAACTGCAATTCCCTACAAAAAAAAATTTTATTTAAAATTATTTACTTGACGGCTATTACGATTCTTAATACATCATACACATGAAAAACCGCAACGTCGAGGTACTACAATGAAAAGTAATTGGTAGCCCACTTGCTAAGTACTTCCTGTAAACGACACTAGCGCCAAGCCGTTTACGAGTTAACTTTAAATCTGTTCATGGTGTTTCTCAATATTAACGTTACAGAATGCATATTGTTGACACATACCGGAGCAAAATTCTATGCTAGCATTAGCATGCGCGTTCATTTTTTTATGATTTGCAGAAAATGTGGAAATGACAAATAACAAATCTGCTGGACCAGGCAGTGGAAACAGAAAAAAGAGTAAACAAAACACGATGCAGAGTTCAGGCAGAGCAAAATGCTATGCTAACATTAGCATACGTGTGCCCACACGAACCCTTGGACCTCCCTTTAAATTGTCACAGGTCAAGATCACATGGCGAACATCTCACGTGTTGCTTTGATATTGCGACGTGACCCATATCACCAACATCTCTTCAATGACCTCCGCCAAGGTGCTACGCGACTGCGCTTCACGGTCGCTCGTTGATACATGATTTATTTTGAACACGCCACGGCGCTGAGACATTTCACACGGAGAGCCCGGCGCAATCGTCCACGTGGCAAATGTCGGGCTGAAGCGACAGAAACAACGCACCGAAACCGCAAAGACTAGCTCAATTAGCATTTACGTTCATTAGCTCGCGCAACTTTTAGCATAGACGAGTTCTATTCGCATACACAATCATTCACACAGCCTAGAAAGTGCTTATTACCAGCGATGAGCTTAAATTACTTCAAGACATGGTTAATCGACCGTCAGTTCCAAACATTCAACAATAGTTAACCATCGATTCACTGACTATTGTGTTCCGGATAATTTGCCCCAAGAAAACACACAGATCTTATCTCATCTAGTCAGGCCGTAATATCGGAGTATGTCAACAAAAACACACATCAGCACATTGCGCCGTTAAAACATTCATAAATCTGTCGGTACTACTGTGAAGCTCAAAGTCATGTGACCGCACAAACACTCCACGGAAACGGTCGCGTTGACCGGTTGGCTATTAAAAACGGATCTACGCGAAAGCACTTGACGTCATCTCCACGTGCTTTGAAAAAAAGGGTCAAATAAATGAGAACATTTTCCACTGAAATTTTAAATGGTCCCGCTCGCTACCTGTTCTAAATCTGTAACGCACGCGCCGACTGTGAAAGATTTATTGCGTGCTGGACTTGCCTTGTAGAGTTACCTTAAACTTTGAACTCAACAAAACGAGAGTCTTCAAACAACCGTTGCTAAAATGCTAACATATAATCAGGTACAACCTGACCGGGCATTAAAAAAAAAAAATATGTGAAGAACAGATCCGATTTTGACACATTTTGTGAGTCACTTGAGCGAATGTCGCCATTCCGAAAGATTCAGGTGACTCAACCGTGCATGATTTCCCGTCTGGCTCCATTAAAAGTGAGACTTCCCCTGGCTGCTTTTGACTACTTCAAAAGAAGGATTGGAGGAGGACTGAGCCAGCACAGGGAACCGAACCACATGACGGCGTGTTTATTTAAATGCCCGAGCGAGCTCAATCCCGAATCAAGTGGCGTCTATTGCGAACTTTGACACACTGACTTCTTTACACGCCATGTGAGTTACACTGAGCCTGCTGGATGATACGCTCAAGGAAGCTCGCTTGACATGATCAAGTGCATGTACTACATGTGCATGTACTGTATTACATTTCCTTGTCACTTGTTGCTAGGCAGAATATGGTTTTCCATAAACATCAAAAACTTAGTTTTTGAGAGTAGATTTCTGACATGAATCAAATATTAGGAGTCATTTAGGGTACCGTCGAGCCATGTTTAGCGAATGCATCGCAACTCTTATCGATAGCCGCCTGGAGCTCTTAGCAGCGGGGGTTAATGGAATCACTAAAGTTAAGTAATCAATGGGTGGAACAACGCTCGGGTGGGGTTGCGAAATAGCTGAGCGTCCTTTTTCTTCCGTGGACGTGCGAAGTCAGAAGAGTGCGAGCCGGAGATAAGCTTCACGTTGAAAGTCTTGGCGTTATCACAAGAGGCTAGCGGCCGCGGCCCACTGCCCGACGCTCAATCACCGAGTTGTACGAGGTCTGATAATCAAACTGGCTGCTTAAAGGACTTGTTTGCTAAGAAATATGCTGTCTTATTTTTTAAGAGGCTTTTTTTCCCGTTTACCCCCAAAAAACAAACAAACACGGCGAGCTAGTTGGAACGGCAATTAAGAGGCGTGAGGTCGTGAGACTGATCTGGCTGCTCGGTAGGATTTATGAGGCACAATAATTTCTGTATGCAGTCGATTTGGAGTCATATTGACAAACCTAATGTCCGTAATATTGTAATATTTAACCCTGCAGCATCCCCCCAAATATTTTCATAAACATCAGAGATTTTCTTGTCATTAAATTTTTAGTAGCAAACCACCCCAATGACAGACAAATTCTACCAACTAGTGCCTTGCATTACATATTTTTAAACTTTATGCATTGGACCAATACTATATGCATGTGCAGTGCAAGTAATAATGTTCTCCACTAGGGGGCGCCGGCCTTTCGTTCGTACAGTACTGTATGTGTGACTGAACGCATGTAACTTGAAAAGGTGGTGAGTGACATGGGAGTCGGCAAAGTTACCGGACTCAATGCCGTAACCTGGGGCCATCGGGCAGGCGACGAGTGAATTTGCGCTTGTTTATTTTGTCACGTTTGTTCAACAAAGCGACTGAAAATTTACCAACACCTGTGTCTGCTCTTCTATGGGTGTAAGAATTACCGTTTCATTCTCACTAGCTGTGGACATTCTCTGTTTTTTTCTTGCTCTGCAGGAACAGTCCGTGTGGAAAAATAATAAATCACCGTACGTTAACACGATATAGTGAATAATCAGTGATACAGTGAAGGCGCATAACATGAACCGTGACATACAAAGAAATGACTGTACATGTTTTGGGAAACAATGAAGACAAATGAGAGTTTGTCACAAATTCACCATGGAGAGTTTTGTGTCGGTGAAAATTACGAGGCAAAATATGAGAAACAGCTCAGGGGGTGATACTGGACAATTGCAAAATAACTAACTGCAAACTCCAAGCACAATCACAAACAGGGTTGAATTACAAACGCTGACAGCGCCACTCAAAAGTGGGCGTTACTTGCTGAATGTATTGAGACAGTGCAGGGGTACCTAATAAAGTGTCCAATGTGGAAAGTGGTTTGCGGCGGGTTGGGGCGCCGCGCCGCAGACACTAACCATACATTGCCAACCAACCTGCTCTTTGCGCTTCTGCCATCGTCCACAGGGGCTTTCCTCCAGGATCTCGCTCTCATCCTCGCTCTCCTCCTCCTTCCCCTCCGATCCCGATTTCCTCTCCGGGACGGACATCGTCATCTTCACGCCGTCTACTGTTGACAGATTTCAGCCCCCTTCCTCCACCAGGAGGCCACCCTCCTTCCACTCCTACTCCTCCCTCTCCTCGTCCTCCTCCTCCTCCCACGGGACGACGCTTTTCCTCGGCCGGCGTTTCGCTGTCTAAGTCGGTGTTGATAAAGGCTTACAACAAGCTTCCCGGTTGGGATAGACGCCACACCCCCCTTGTGGGGGAGAGAAAAAAAAAGCAGACACACTGGAAGGAATAATTCGGAAAACTCGCTTCTTAGCTTCCCAGGGACGGTTCGAGCGAGACGGGGAAACGCGAAGAGCAATCACGGGGAGGCGGTGGTCGCATGGTTGTCCGGTTTTTATGGACGATAGTTAATGTTCCGCGTCATCCTCCGAGTGGAGGAGTGTGTGCGCGTGTAAGCTGTTTGCGTCCAAAGCCTACCAAGAACCACCGAGGGGAGCACATTTACCGTAATGGCGTTGAACACAGAGCCGCGCAAAATGCGAGAAGCTCAAAAGCACCTGGAAGGCGGAAGGGAAACATCCGGGGACTGGAGATCGGCGGAAGTTGTCCATCCGTGTAATTTGCATGTAAAATATCACTTTTTTTAGTTTTTGACCACTGAGCGAACCATCATTATAGGCACTTTTTTTCACACGAAATTGAGATGAACTGTGTATCACTGTGAGTCAAAAGCAAAATAAAATGGCCAATGGTAAAGTAGTAATAGATATTTATATTGGTGAAATGGTGACAAACCATACTGACAGCGTCCTCACATTTACACTTTTTTCAAACAACTAATCTTCAACCATTAATTTTAAAGATCATGTTGCTTGACATGAAATTTAATGTTTGGGGATATATTTGGGTTCAAACCATTATTATAGGGAATATAAAAAATTGGCGAAGGTGAGTAACATTTGTTTCTATTCTTGACGGGTCGTGTGATTAGGCGAAAAGAAGAGAATGCTAAACCGCCAAAGCTCTCTTTGCGTCATGTCACCTTATACCACACTCACGGGGGATACGTTAAGCATTTTGAAATAAATTACAACCGTGAAATCCCAAACCATTATATTATTGAGCCACAGCAGAAACATTGCGGTAATTGGTTGAGTCAACATGAGGCTGATACGACTCTATTCTGCTCTCTAGTGGTCTTTTGGGGGAATACACCCATGGAGGACGGTCTACTGTACACCGCTGTAGTGTTTTTTTTCATTTGATATAATGTAATATAATGTAGTTATTTTATATAATGCACTTGTTTTTATTACAATTTAATGTAGTAATGTATTAAGTTTATTCAAGCACATTTTAGTTGATTTTGTTCAACTATACTTAGCTTATTGAATTTTATTGAACATTTTATGTGATATTTTGTATGGAACTACATCTTATTGTATTGTATTCTATGTAGAGCCAGTGTATGACGTTTTTACTATAATTGCTGCTTTTCACTATAACCACTCATGCAATATTCAAGGTGTTCATTTCACAATTTTTTTGGATGCAGTGTTTAAGAACTGAGAGCTGAAGACTCTTGTTGGTCAGTGAGCTGTAACATGCGTGTTGTAATCACTCTCTCTATATTTAGCACCTCTCTCTCTCTCTCTCTCTCTCTCTCTCTCTCTCTCTCTCTCTCTCTCTCTCTCTCTCTCTCTCTCTTTTCTCTCTCT
>CAAKHF010014127.1:48853-69027 GCA_901007745.1 Hippocampus kuda
TACATTTTTGATTTGCTTTTGCAGGCCGCATAAAATGAGGTGGCGGGCCGGATCTGGCCCCCGAGCCTTGAGTTAGACATCTTACTCTAGATAGTGTGTGTGTGTGTGTGTGTGTGTGTGTGTGTGTGTGTGTGTGTATATATCTCTCTCTCTCTCTTTCTCTCTCTATATATATATATATATATATATATATAGGGAGGCCCCCGCTTTGCCAGTCTGCCGTAAGGAGATTTTCTTGGTGCAAGGCTGCACGATGCACAATGTGGGCTTCCACACTGGTGCGGTGGCGAGGGCGCAACATGGTGCCTCAAGCATTGGGGGGGGGTTAATAAAGTGTGAAGTGTGCAGATAACAAGAAGGCATATTGGACAGCCTTTTTGATTGGGTGAATGTCATTTTTAATGTAGCAGGATTACATTTTGCACACACAAAAAAAGGCTTAAGTGTGAGTACAAAAGTTGTTTCACTTGTACAAAGGTGAGCATGAAAGCAAGCTACCTTTTCAGTCAACTATGGAGCTGTTGTTTTTTTCAGCACTTTTAATCCATTTGCACCGCTAAAAGTGTCAGACCTCCGGTGTTGTAGTTCATTTGTTTGCAGTGCTCTGTCCTGGTCGTCACCATGGTCTGAAATTTCAGAAGAAAATTAATTTTAGGACCTCTCAATGGCTGAGCCCGATGTAGGCATGTGTGTCTTTTTTTTTTAAATCAGAACTCCTTTGAAACACCTGGGGTTCTCAAAAATATTTAGGATTTAAAAAGAATATACTTAAATGAAGTACCATACCTCAGTGAGTCTTGGCCTCTGGATGCAGTGAACATAAGGGGTGGGATCCGGTCTGATCTGGTCTCCCTCCGTCTTGTAACAGACCGCGCAGTCCATGAGAGGCTACAATGACGGCATAAATTTATAACAATTAATATTATGTTGCTCAACAATATATTCCTAGCCACTATTGATATGATGGGCTCACTCTGTCGTTCCTGAATGGGCATCTCTGATTCCTCGAAGTCGGTCCTTTGGAACATCGGGTCGGCTTCAGTTGAAAGTGGTGGTAGTAGTATTTCACATCAAAGCCACTCTGCAGTTGAAATGCAAATCAGAGATACTTGATTAAGGCGCAGTGTGTGAAGTGGTTTTGTATAGCTTGTCCCTCGATGTGTTGCTGCACCATTTGTGTATTTGTAGTTATTTATGACTGTTGCGGCATCAATGCTAGCTTCGTCAACCCATCTATGGCATTTTACATTAGCATTAGGGAATAATCAGGTTGAATATGTACGTTATAAGCTTATAAAAATATATTTTTGACCTTTCTACACGGTGAATAAATATATTTCTCTTTAAAGTTCGCTATAAAATGTTTAGAATCCACTCGGAACAAACATGTTTTCACGTTGCGTTCAGTGTACCCTTGTTCATTCGAGTAGTCCACTTGGGTTCTATCAGGTGTAATCAGATGGGAGTGATAAAGAGTGTATTTGAGCAATAATTTCAACATTGATATACATATCCTAAAGTAAACAGCCAGAAATACAACATTTGCTTTTAGATTGATTGAATGTAATGTCAAACAAACAAAGTTGATGCTAGGATGAACAAGGATTCTTGAATGCACCGCAGCTCAAACGCAGCTGCTCTAGTTTTTATGGTCCCGATTCACAATACAGTACAGTACTAAATTAATTTTGTTCTGCCCACTTTTATCGATAGGTTTATGAAAGTTCCATTAAGGGTACCCTTGTGAATACTAAGATCCAACTTTGAATCTTAAAATCTGTTATCGAAAGAGAAATGTGTTTAATGTTTAATAAAAACATGCAGAGGGGACCTGTCACGAACAGGTAGTTGCTGTTAAATTGGACATTTAAAAACCAAGTGACGCCAGAATGAACAAACGAGATATACAGTACCATGATAACCCTTTTTGAGTCACTATATACGTTTTTGTTTTTGAAAAACAAGGATGGCCTCCAGAGCAAGGCCCTGGGGGTTACCTCGGCGTCCAACTTTTCCAAACTCCTCAGGAAGCGAAAATGGTGCTGCACGCCCGTGTGAGAGTTGAGATGCACCAAGGCCAGGTCCACGCCTTTCTTGTAGTCCGTCGGGAGCAGGTCATACGCGTCCTGGGCTTCAGCCGACCGCCACACGGCTCCCCCGATGCAGGCCACCAGCAGCAACAACACCGCCATCTTACTGGAGAGTGCAACCGAGTACAACGAAGGGTGAACGAACTTTTGTGTCTATCTGATGGGTCAAACAAATCCTGGACTCAATAGAGCAGCTCCCACGGCAACTTTTTTTCTCTCTCTTCCTGGAAACCCACCACCCCCATCCTCCTCCCCAGGGGACTCAGAGCAAGTCTTGACAAAAACAAGCTCTGAAAACAGGCAGCTGCATGACAAACGCTTTCGTTATGACACACTTGGATGACTAATCCAAGACCATATCGCATAAAGACAGCTCCAAACTAATCAGAAGGTCAGCAGGAGAGAATGAACCATTCATGATCCACTGTACAAAAGACAACAAAATTTGGTGGTTGATTCAAATGTGTTTCATGAATTTTGTTATGATTAATAAGAAACAGTGCAGAAGTCAAGACAAAAACGTCCTTTTTTTCGTCCTCGTATGAACGAGAGCGCCTCATTTCCTCCATGTGATGTTATCCGACGTTCTGCCATTTGTTGATAAAAGGTATACAAACATTTTAAACCTTTAAAAGTGTGTTTGAGTCAGTTTAAGAAAAAATAATTACTGCAGGCATATATTATTTATCCTCTACGAAGAACGGATCATATTACTGCTGAGATTTGACTGTTGCCACATACATGAGCATGTCTGTACTGCCCCCCAGTGGTAAAGGCGCGCACACCAAAAGGAGCAGCTTTATGGCCATTGGACTGAAAACTGTTAAAATCTTTACAATTTATTTATTATTATTGTGGTTACTGTAAAAAAAAAAGAAAGTAAAATATTCATAAAAACAGAAACTGGAGCAATGGATGAAAAACACCTGCAGGCTCTTGATTTTTATTTTTTCAAAATAATCAACCAAAAACATGTCACCTGTAATGAATACCATTTGTCCTTCAGAAAACACACACGAAACAAATCCTGTTTCGCAACTCGGATTTAATATGACCCACCAGGGCGCCGACTTGCAATTAGAGGTTGTTTGATGCTTTCTATCTGTTCGTTTGTGACTAATGTGTTTGGATGGATCGACGGGCGCTGCATCGTTAACGCGTTGAGGGTGATTTGACATAATTGAGCCCAAAGTGGGACCCCCCCCCCTGGACTTTTTTGAATTGTTGTCAGACCAATGATTCTTCTACTGCAGTGGTTCTTGAACTTTTTACACCTCGTACCACGTCACAAAATACTGTAATTAGTAACACCATCATGATCAACATTAATATCATCACTTTATATGTTCAAAGTAAACAATTCCCGTTTTATCCAAACCAACAGCTTATCTACAATATCTATAATATACATCAATAATTCCCAAAGATGTCCTGTACCTGAACAAACGTCATTTTCTGTCACCCTAAAAAGCAGGATTGAAGAGGATTTCACATTTTAAACAACTCCAGCAAAAACTAGGTGGGCCTTTAAGTACTTCCTGTTCATTAGGCTTCTTTCAATGAAATATTGCGTCGCCGTCTAGCGGCCAACAATGGAATTACACGCAAAACGGAACAGAAGGCAAAACAAAATACTTCTAAAACATTTCTCAATATGAATAGATTTCCCCCTTGTGGAAAAAAAACAAACGACAATGACATGAAAAACATTTTTTTGTTCTTGTTTTCTTCTTGTCTTAGTTTTTTACTTTAATGCAGGACACATGTAGTATTATGATCTTGTTTAGGCACCCCTATCTGAACATTTTTTTTAAAATGCTTTTGAACTGATAAGAAAATAAACTCACTCAAACCCACAAGTCTGCAGCAGATGAACCTTGGGACATTTTCCAATGTCAACTGCATTTTTTGGGCACCATTTATCTACATTTTAACATTTTGTCCACATAGCTTGGAAAATAATTAACCCAAGTAGAGGTAAGTAGCTCTCAAATATTGTTTCAAAGATGAAGGGAAACCTCCCATTTTTAATTTTTTTTTTTTTTTTTTTAGAATCTTCTATTGCCTCTGTAAAATTACTCAGGCAAAAAAAACAAAACAAAAAAACAACAAAAAATGGAATACAGTGAACACACTCTGATTCAAATACTTGCTATTTTTTTTTTTTATCTTATCCTCTATTAACTTTCGGTGCACAAGCCGAAGCATTGACTGTATTACTTGGGTGTGTATTAAAGTGATCTGAGATGTTTGTTAGAGAAAACAATTGTGCTCAGACAACATTTTGGTGTTAAGGAACTATGTTGAAGTGAACTTAGGAGTTTCAGACAAAAATAGTGATGAATGATATTAGACAGGGACGGTTACTGGATGGATGGAATGTTTCATTGACTTCATATTTCATGTGTTTTAAAACAATAAAATATGTGTATCATGTCCATCATGTTTTGTGGATTACAGTTCATTGACTGAAATCACAGATTCTGGCTTTTTAATGATCTCCAGAAAACATCAAGCAACCATCCACTTTGAGGGTATTATAATGCTATTTATTGAACGGCAAAAACGATCCAATACAGAAATACAAAATGACAACAATCGTAAGGAGATGCTGTAGGTCACAGCTCACACCCAGACACTCACGCAGAAAAAAACGGCTAACCTGACATCAGCTCTTGACGTCACTCACTAGGCACACATCACCGTATTACTTTGTTCCTGTGGAAGCTAGAAGGTTTGTGCCTCCACTGCTGTATGCCAACCTGTTGCATTGCTCCATTCGGCTCGCCTGCACCTCCTGCCGCATATTTTAAAATAACACCAATAAAGATTAAAAGTGACGAAATATGGTAAACTGGCAACGAGTAATCCACCAGGCGACTCACCGGAGTGACAGAGGGCTTGCGGAGACAATTGAGGTAAGGTTTGGGCTCCGCTTCGATATCACCTTGGAAGGTTTTGTAGCAAATGGCGCAGTCGATCATGGGCTGAAAGGAAATAGGTGAGAACAACTCAGCCAGGTTGTCCCGTCGCACTTTTTTTGTTTTGGTGTTCCACTCACGACATCGTTTCTGAAGCTGCAACCCGCCGGATCCTCGGTTCCTTTTGGGCATCTGGTGGCCTTCAGGTAGAACCGGTGGTAGATGAAGACTACGTCAAAGCCAGCCTGAGAGGGAGAAATATTGTGTGTATTTATATATGTATATACACACACGCACACACACACACACACACACACACGCACAAGAATAAGCGGTTCGGATAATGAATGGAGAGATTAATATAAAGCAGTCAATGTTCTAAAAACAGTTTCTCTCTTCTTTAACATCCTGCTACCACCACCAATGCTCACTAGCGCCCCATTGGCGGAGTCGAAAAGCGGTATTACAAATTTGTTTCGGAATATTTTGTCTTGTAAAACGGTCATTATTTGGTCCGAATAGATAATCAGTGTTTATGTTTGACTATGAAAACGAATAATTTGGTCCACACATTAGATCAGATTGTATTTAATTTTCATGCTTTTAACAGTAGATAAAACACACAAACGTGTTGGAATGCTTTGAATTCCATTTTTCATTGGTACATGTAGTTCTAGACTTCCTGTTTTGTCACCATCGTTGCTCACTAGCGCCATATCAGCGGAGGGGCTAAAAATGGAATTACAAGCTCTTTTCGATTGCATTGATTTTTCGACCGCGACTCGGTGGTCGATTGTTTGCACGCCCGCTTCACTGTGTGGAGTTTGTATGTTATCCAAGTGCTTGCAAGGGTTTTCTCCGTGTACTCCGGTTTCATCCTACATTCCAAAAACATGCACGGTAGGTTAATTGAACACTCTTAATTGTCGGAAGGTGTGATTGTGAGTGTGAATAGTTGTTTGTTGATGCGTCCCCTGCAACCAGTTAATGGTGTACCCCGCCTATTGTTTTGAAGACCCTCGTGAGGATAAGCGACACGGGTGGATCGTTCTACATTCTCACTCGATTGATAAAAGTACCTCCACGTTAGACTTCGTGACGCTCTTGAAGAAGAGAAAGTGGTTCTGGATGGCGGCGTGTTCGCTGAGCTTCTCCAGTGACAAGTCGACACCTTTCCTGAACGTCTCCTCGAGTTTTCCGTAAGCTTCTTGCGCCTGGGTGGAGGCGCATAACGAAGTTACTCCGACGGTGAGCAGCAGAATCAAAGCGGCCATCTTCTCAAGTGCCGTAACGTCCCTGGTTTGTTTGTTTTGTGGTCGTTCTCCACCTCCTTCGCCCCTTCCTCCTCTCGTCGCCGGGAAATCCAGCCCTCGTTTTATCCGCCCCCACAAATGCAATAACAAAAAGTCTGAAACAATGTGGAACTGGAACTCCTCAGCAGAGGTGGGAGGAAGTCATCATCTTTAAGTCCCAAAATTAAACAAGTCAGACATTCTGACACCAATGGGCCAAGCAAGAGAAATGTTGCAAGTGTTAAATACACAGAGAACCCACTTCTGAAACAAATATAGATAAACCCCATTTCTGTTACAAAGTGGTGCACAGCAGGCAGACGCCACTTCTGACACCAATATGGTGAGCGAAAGACAAAAGGATTCAACTTCTGGTACCAATGTGGTGTGAATGACAGAAAGAAAGATAAACCCCACTTCTGAAACCAACGTGGTGAGTGACATACACGTAGATCCCATTTCTAATACCGGTCTGGCCAGCAATCGACACAGATCTGACTATTGGCAAGTGACGAAAAAAAAGGCAGCTAGATCCCACTTCTGACACCAATTAGGCAAGTGACAGATAAATGGACCAAAAGTGACATGGGGAATAAATAGAAAATAACTTTTATTTGTCATCAACATTTGAAGCATCAACTGTACAAGGGAGCTTCACTAGTGGCCTCTTTGTTACATTCTCATCATGGACACGTACA
Organism: Hippocampus kuda; assembly: GCA_901007745.1. Taxonomy (NCBI): domain Eukaryota; kingdom Metazoa; phylum Chordata; class Actinopteri; order Syngnathiformes; family Syngnathidae; genus Hippocampus; species Hippocampus kuda. The sequence continues at coordinate 55,855 of CAAKHF010014127.1, forward strand.
CAAAACACCATCACATCATTCACAAGCACTACAAACATTAAAACTAAACGCGTGTATGACCACGAATAAGAACAAGCGGTAAAGCTGGTAATGCAACAGCTAAATATTCACCTCTTTTAATTCACGACTTCATGGTCCCGCAGGCACTTTTTTGGTGATGTCACCACAGACTTGAGTAACAGGACACCATTTTTTTTCTTTTTTCGAACAAAAAACAAAAACAACAACATTTCAAGAGCCTTATCCTCTCGTTTGAATTATCATTGTCTACGATCGTCATGGCGCCCATTTCAGAACAAAAGGTGGAATGTTAGTTAGATGTCAGACGAACTGTTTGGCAAGACGAAATATTCCTGCAAAAAAATAAAACACGTGACGAGTGCCCTATACTGTGCTTGAACCCCCCCACCCCTATATATCATAATATAATAAAGTGTTTTGTCTCCCCCTGGTGGCTATTTTGACTACATTACCTCACCGTTAGGTCAGCTAGCTTGATAAGCTAACTAGCGAGCTCAGATAGACAAACTAGCTAGCCTTGACAAGCTTACTAGCAAGCTAAGGCGAACGAGTGTGGAAATTTAAGATGACTCGATAAATTGATTACCTAGCTCGGTAAGATGAAAGGATAAAAGCTAAGACAGATAAGCTAAGCAGTGTGATGAGTTAGCTGGTTACTTTAGTTAGACTAGCTGGCACGACAAGCGGACTAGCATGCATGTAGTAACAAAGTAGCAATCACCAAGTTTGACTAGCTAACTTGACGAGGTAACTAGTGCCACATAAATTAGCTTGTCAAGCTAGCTAGTCTATGATAATAGACTAAGCTGTAGCTTGTTCGTAGGCTTGTCATGCTAGCTAATCTAAAAGATAATTGTTTAAATAGGCGAAGTAGTAGCTTGCTAGTTATCTTTTCAAGCTAACTAGTCTAGGATAGCTTATGCTAGGTAGACGCGCATTAGTTAGCTTGGCAGGCTAACTAGGGAGCTACAATATACTGGACTAAGTAGTAGCCTGCTAGCTTATTAAGCTATATTGTAGTTGTAAACCAGTGTATTTTGTGTTCCTTATCGCTAATTTAAATGTACAGTGTATGTCAAATGCAATGCATTTATATATATATATATATATATATATGGGGGAAAAAATTCAGACGGAAAATAACCATTTCTGGTCACTGCTACTTAATGAAGCAAAACGTTAAAGGACCATCCCTCAACTTTTTGCATTTGAGGGCATCGTAAAAAAAGAAAATGTGGAAAATTGCAACAAATCACCTCCAAGTTGTCAGTCACCTTGACAAAAACACACGTTATGAGATTTAACGATTAAAAACAATCACACTGTTATAGTCATTTTTGATTTGGTGTCTTCATTTACAAAACAAAAAGTGCTACGAGCGTCGAGTAAAGTGAAAGGCGAGGCCGTCCAGATGTCCTCCAAGTACACACTTTAGTAGTTCCTTCATATAAGGCACTTGTTGGTAAGGCAACTGTAAGTCAGCGTGCGAACGTTCCTCTACGTTCGTCACATATTCAATGTGAATCAGAGCAAACCTTTCAGGGCTAAAAAAAACAAAACAAAAAAAGAATCATGTTGCGTGTTGATCAAGCGTAAATGTGTCACGATTTTGGAATCCCCTGAAATAGAGTCTAATAATAATTATATAAAAACGTATAATATAAATGCTTGTGGACATGACACACAGGCAGCAGGTGAGGAAGTTAGTTGGGTGTGCCGAGGGGGGCCTCCCAGTGGGTGGCGCTACTCGGGTCCGGAGCTGGGGTGGGGGTTCACACAGGCATGTGCATCTCAGAGTACTCGTCGTGACACTCACGCTCGTCGAACGTCGGCTCGGCGTCGTCTGCGTCCAGCTGGAAACAACAATTGAGCTTTTGTAAAATGAAAACTAGATCAAAAGAATATGTAATAAGAAAAAAAAAGGCCACATACGCAGATCATCTCCCGGGAGGTGAAGATACGTGGCAACAGGAACATTTTGACGGGCACGGTGAGGATGAGCACAAAGGGGAAGGCCAGCGATGCCTGCGTGGACATGACGGCCCACAGCACGGCCAGGCACACCATTTGAATGCAGGTGAACAGATGCATGCGCAGCGTTCGGACCTGTCGGAAAAGTGGGAAAAAGCAGACCACAAGCTCCGTTTTTCTCCAAGATTCAAATTTCCTTCCATAGCCATATCCGAAGTTTTGTACGTTTCTTGAATGCGGTTCCCACCTTGCGGACGTAGCTGTGGTCGGGGTGGTACTTTGGGGGCATGAGCAGCAGCATTATGCGCTCGCTCAGCTGGATGCCGTTGAGCGACATCACGCCCATGTAGAGGAAGATCCCGAACAGCACGGCCAGGGGGATCTTACGCAGGAGGTCTCCGATCACGATGGACATGCCTGCAGACAGATGCGTTATAACCCGAGCAGGATCCAGCCTGAATCCGATCTAACTCCGGGTGTGTTTTGTCCAAGTCGGGATTCGCATCGTGGACGACACCCACCGACCATAATGGACACCAGGAGCCCCGTCACCCGCTGCTCCTTGACCTCCTGGATGCGAGGCTTGTCTCCCGGGGCCACGGCTTTGCTCATGACGGTGAGGGCGTTGACGTGCGTCACCGAGCGCACGGTGGCGGCCGCCATCCACGGCAGGCCGAACAACGCGGAGGCGCCGCCCAGCGCCACGATAAGGAGCAGGTCCAGATGGAAGCCGGAGCCCTTCACAAGCATGCGCTCCTTTTTGCTCACGATCAACCTGTCGGGAGAACCACAGGATGCGGTCTTACTTCTTAAAAATAAATATTTCTAGTTCACGTATTTGTTTTCGAGTTCAGGTTTTGTGTGACGTCGCCAGTTTATGCGAGTGATATTTAGACTTGTCGCTATTACTATTGATGATGTCGAAAAACTGAACAGAGTTGTTGATGTAACATGGGTTCATGTTAGATGCATGGCGGAGGTTTTTTTCCGTCCACTCACGTGGTGATTTGAGTCTCCATGAAGATGAGGATGAAGACGAGCAGAGCGGGGAGGCAGCAGGCGAACATCATCCAGATGGGGAAATCCCCGTCGCGTCCCAGCGGGCTGATGATCCATCCGCGCTTTTCGGGCTTGGTCACGGAGAAGCCGCGTGGGACGTTCAGTTTCTACGCAGAAATCAAAATATTTGATTGGCTTCTTCTGAAGTGACCCGCTTGGGATTTATCGTCTTACTTGTGTGTATGTGTCGTCTAAACTGTTGTCCACAAGTACCATGACAAGGATGGCGATGGGCACCCCAAAATCGCCGATAATCCTGCGTAGCTGAGGACACGACACAGGAACAATGAGAGCAAGAAATGTGATTTTTTTTTTGTTTTGAATAAAATACTTCAGTTTGTATATCAAAGCAACAAAGATGTACTCTTATTTCTCACCCTTCCGGGAAAGAAGGCACTGTTCTTGAACTTGCGTAAGTAGAAAGCGATGAAAAACGTCCCGGCCATGAGAACTAACGACAGCAGCGCCGTGTTGGGTTCGTCCGTCGGGCCAGCGATCTTGGTCACCTCGGGAACGGCAGTGACGTTGCCGATGTTGACCGGCGTTGCTGTGATGTCTTCCGCGGAGGCGTTCTGGCCCGCCGTGTCGTTTAAAGGAAGGTGCGGGTTGAGGGGGCAGCGCTTCAGGGGGTGCTGCTTGAAAATCTGCCCGGTGACCAGAAGAGTTCATTACTATATATATTTTAAATTTTATTCATATATACAGTGAAACTCCTCGACAATGAAACCTACATGGGCGAAAATACCCCCTCGTGTGAAAACATTTTTATGCATTTAAGCCAGTCCCACTTTTCTGCTCCCCCTACAATGAAAAGTTTTGTTGTACGAAATCATTTTGTCTGCGCTTGCCTCGCAATAAAATTCACTACAACGAAAACAAGCCTTCCGCAAAAGTTGTTTCAGACGCAGCACGACCGTTGCATTGCTAAAATGGCTACAAAACGGACCTTTGCAGACCAAGGAGTTTAGAAAAGCTTTCACGCTTGAAGACAGGATAAAAGTAATAAAAATGAAAGATGGAGGAAGCAAAATAAAAGACATTATGCAATAAATTCATGTAAGTGAAATTAAATGCTGATCATAAATTTCACAATTTCTTTCCCTTTTTGTCTTTCTACGCTGGCTATATGAAGTGTCAAATAAGTGCATGCTCATACTTATGCACTATTGGAATAAAAATAAAAAAGTACACATATATGTTTTTTTGTGTGTGTTCGTGTTTACGTCTGAGATAAAATTTGCTCCAGTGAAAAGTCCCCTGTTGTGAAAAATTTCTTGCTGCAAACATGATTTCGGTGTAGAGGAGTTTCACTGGATGTGGAAATGCTGGGTATTTTGTCCTGAACGTCACGTGACGCAGATTGTTTGGCTTGACTTCAAACCTGGCGATTATTACTCCCATAGCTTCCGCTAAATTAGATTTTGCGTCGCAGACTAATTTGGAAAAAAAAAAACCCGTAAGCCCGGATAATAAACTCTCCATCCACTAAACATTCAACTCCAATCCGTCAACGGAGATTTAAACTCCACTTGTTAGAAAAACACTCGTTTCAGCCTTAAGTTCTGAACGTTGTCCAGGGAGCGATTAAGTCCGCTTGCGTTAGCATCAAGGACGCTAACACATCAGGAAGCCAAATGGCTTTTTTTTTTAGTTTTTGGTGCTTGTTATTTACCCTGCCGAGCTTCATGAAGGTCTCGCAGATGAAGATGAGCGAGATGAGGAAGGAGAAGATCTCCTGCGTGAAGCGCGAGACAAAGCGCACGAGGAAGCTGCCCTCGAAAGCCACCGTGACGAGCACGATGACCACCAGCCACACGCCGATCCAGACGCGGCCCGTCAGGTACTCCATGTCGCTGGACTTGCAGAACTGGGACCATAAAAAGGTTTTTGTTTCCAACTTGCACGCACAAACATTGAAAAACGACAGCACCGGCACAACGTAAACACGCTGAAGTTAATGAATTCGTTTGGGCCCACCGTACACCGAGCGATGTGGCCGAACCCGATTGAACTGTCGTGCAACGTGCGGGGGTCAGGATTGAGTTCTCATGACAGCAACACATGTCGACAAATATAAAAGTACCCTTAATCATAGATTCTTTGTCCTCTGCGAAGAACAGCAGATATTACCGAGGAGTGACTTCCTATATGTATTCTATTGCCTCCTAGTGGCCAAGGCATGCATGACAGAAGGAGCAGCACAACATCCATTGAATTAAAGCAAAAATGTGGGCAAAATAGTTTAATTCTTTACATACTATGTGGTTATTTATATTTATATAAAAGTTCAATATTATTAAGTGCTATTTTGGTCAAATAAGTCACAATTTTTTATTTATTTTATTTTATTTTTTTGGAGTGATTTTCCAGTTCAGTTGCTTTCGGTCGCTCTGTGTACTGCGGGCCTTACGGGGTTAGGGGGATAGTTTTCAAGATTTTGGCTCGGTGCGTTTGGATTGAGGGCTTACAGTGTAAAACGCTTCTTCAAAGACCAAAAGCGGTCCAGAGAAGCCCACCACCAGCAGAGGCTGCGCTCCCAGCAAGCAGAAAATGACGCCCTGCACGGCGGTGGACACGATGAGCTCCGACACACCGATCAGACCTTCCGTCTTCTCGCCTTGAGAACCACGTACGCACAAAGTTAGCATCTCAGAATGACGGCAAAATGCGCTCGCCGCGTGCACTCACTCAGCAGCCCTCCGAACGTGATGGCCGGCGAAAGGGCGGCGAAGTAGATGAAGATGACGGCGGCCATGCACTGGCTGTTGAGGGCGTCCTTAAAGTCGCTGACGTAGTTTGGGTAGCGCCGCCTCACGTCTCGGATCAGGCCGCCGAAGGGCCGGCCGGTGCGCTCCAAGGGGTCATCGGACTTCTTGGAAGGCGTGATAAGGGCTTCTGCGCGGTTAGACGGGCGGGGAGGTTACGACAAGTTCTCAACCGTGCTGGATTTTTCAAGGTTTACCTTTTTCCTCCAGGCTTTTGGGTTCGTCGGCCAGCAGTTTTCCTTCCTCCCGTTTGCGCATCATCTCCCGCTGGAATCGCGCCACCGAGCGCAGGAGCTCGTCGCCGCCCATCTCCGACGGCGGCAGCACGATGCTGCAGTCCAGGAAGCTATTGATGGCGTTCAGGAGGTCCTGCCGGTCATCCGCCAGGTAGGCCACCTCGTGGAATTGCTGCGATGCGTGTTCAATTTGGAAACTTGAGTCAGTCAAGGACGAAAATAATGGCTTTGCTCGACAAAAAAAAAAGCAGTTCAGATGGACTTTTTTTCTTGTTATATTCTGACTTTATTCTCATGATTCTTTTTCATATTTAGAATTTACCGTGAAAAATAAATAAATAATTGATCCTCATTTTTGGATAAAAAAACAAATCACTAATATGAAATAATAATGAGTATAAATATAGTACTGTTGATATTTTGAATTTATCCTCATGATTAATATTTTTTTCCTCTTATTTTAACTAGTCATAATTTGTCATATTTTAAATTTACTCCCAGATTTTTTTTTCCTTAAGCTATTTTGACCTAATTCTCATAATTTCATTTTTTTCTTCATATTTGGACTTTACTCTCAGAAAAAAAAAATTCCATTCCCATAATAATTGGAATTTATTTGGGTAAAATTCAAACTTTATTCACGTAAAAGTACGGCTTTATTCTTGTTCGATTTTTAACTCATTCTTGCGCTATGAAAAACAAAATATTACATCTTTTTTGTCATGTTTACATTTTCCGTGTGACACTTGACTTTTAGCTTACTATATCTAGATTTTTTTTTCTTTGAATGTTGGTCATTACAAATTTATTCATGTAACATTTTCACTTTATTCTTAGAAAATGTACATTATTCATTAAAAAAAAAATCACCATTATTATTGTAAAACTTCAAATTTAGTGCCAAAATTAAAAAAGAAATTTTGCCGACAATTTTTTTTCCCCTAAAATATTTTGTAGATGACCACAATGCAAATACAGTACCTACAGTGTCATCTCAAATTAAAATTTTAACTTCCTTTTGAAGGACGAAGCCCCACACCCCACAAAAAAATCGAATAAAATAAACTCGCGCTCGGTGCACGCACCTTATCGGACATGAGCGTGGAGATGGAGCGTCCTATCTGATGGTAGTCCATGCTGGTGGTGGGGGGCCCCAGCAGGACAAACAGGAAGCGAACGGGCACGGGAACCTCCAGCACCGACTCCAACTCCACGGCCTCCTGCAGCCGTACAAACGCCATGGTGGGCTGCTCCAGGAAGTCCACGCTGCCTGCAAGGTGGCGGAAAACGGCAAACGCTCAACACCTCGCAGGGATGAGTCAACGGCCCCTCGTTGCTTTGAGCAAGATGACTCACCCACGAGGACGACGGTGGCCTCAGCGTTTTCAGGAATCTTCTCGAGGAGCTTGAGTTCGTGCTTGGACTTGGAGCGATGCATGCCCGACACCACGGTGGGCTCTTTCTGTTCGGGCCAACAAATACAACATAACTCACAGGCATATATTCTTTATCCTCAGACGACTACGTTTCTGTAATATTAAGTCGATTTTCGCTTGTTTTTATTCGTGATAAGGCTACTACAGCAGCGTACACCAAAAGTACCTGCACGTCATTCTTTTCGACGTCAATGTGCGTGTCGCAGTCGCCCGCCGCGTGTGCGGTGCTCATCAGTGGGTCGGTGACCGAGGGCTCGGGCGTGTGGGTGTGGTTGGCAACATGGTGGTGGGTCATGAGGCTACCCAGGCTTGCGGCAGAGATGTTCCTGGGGAAGGGGCTGCTGTGTTCCTTGTCGTCGCTCGGATGGCTGGGAAGAAGACAATTTGGCAAAAGAATTACATCCTGTGCGGATGCGAGAAGGGGCGGCGGGGGGCGATTCTGTTCCAGTCTTGGACAAATTTTAATCTTTGAGGAATTTGCGGGGCTCCGGTGAGAGGAAATGAGCTCGGCGGGTGGGGGAGATGCGATTGGCGCTCACCTGTGCTTGAGCAGCAGGGCCCTCAGGACGTTGGCGCGGTCCTCGGCTTTGATCTGGTCTGAAATGATCATCTTCTCGACCACCTGGTGGGCGATGCCGGGCAGGGTCTTTTGGTCCAGGTCCAGCAGCACGGCACCTGCGCAAACACAAATGCGGAAGAAGCGAGAATATGACTGAGTATTATTGTTGTGTGACCTGTTTGTATATGTTGCTACTCAATGTGTGTTAGCTTAGCAGTGGTTACACGGTTGCCATTTTCGGTTAGCAACATCTATAGAGTTGATTATTTGTTAGCATGAAGATAGCAGAATTTCATTTGACATTTCTTTGTTCATATTTTGTCATTTAAATATACTATGTTTAATCTTTTTTCGTTTTGCGCCCCAGTTTTACAGTCAACTTCACCTGGGAGTGACAACGAGCTTGAAGCAAGCACGCTCGGCATCTTATTTAGAGAAATGTGGGGGCAAGAGTGAGAGCGGGTATTGAGATTTTCACCTCGTATGTGTGGGTGTAGAACATATCTGCAAGATTCATGGTGGTAAACTAGAAATTGGACTGTGGCATGGAAGACCTCTGAATGTTGGGTACATGGTTTCGACCTCGTACCGTGTGCGATGGTCTTGCGGAGTTCCAGCAGACTGCGAAAGGACAAGGAGGCCACGTGGGGCTTGCCCCAGCGGTCCGTCTCCTCCTCCACGTCCTCCTCGAACTTGATCCAGCGGGCCGTCTCCTTCCACTGCATTTCCTGGTTCTTGTCCATGGTCAGCTCGTTCAGCTCCACGAACACCTGAGGTGGGTTGGGAGGTGATGGACGGCGCAGTCAATCACGCGGAAAAAAACGAATGTGCTGGTGAATTAAATATATGTGAAAACAGGTTCCACGCTTGGTGAGGGAGTTCTCAAAGGAGTGGTTCTCAAACTTTTGAAACCATCAGCCCGAAGCATTTTTTTAACCTAATTAATAAAGTGCAACAAATCATTCTCAAAAATTAAATGTGAATGAAATTTAACACCTTGGAAGCATGTGAGGAAAAAAAAACCCCAAACAAAAAAAAAATCTCATTTGTTAATGGTCTGATTGGCAGGTTGAATTGAGCTCAATTAACTTTGCTTAGCAACAAGGGACCATGCAAAAATGTATGCCAATTGCAAGCAGGCAAACAATCGTTCTCAAGGGGTCGGGCCACAGTAAAGATTTATTTTATTTTATTTTTTTAACCGACAAATGGGTGAGGGCATTTGTAGATACGATTTTTTTTAAAATAGTACATACAAAAAAATATATACATAAAATCGACAATAATAATTACTAAATGATGTAAACGATGAAAAAAATTGATAAATAAATGTAATAAATATACCACAGGACAACTAATAATGTAAATGCTCCAAGGCATACTCATGGTGTTTTATAAGAAATCGTAAGTGTTTTCTGACGTTTTTGTGATGTAATTCCAAGTGAACATGGGATCAATATAAGTTATGGCTTTAGTTTTCCTGGCACCTGGTCTACCGAGATGGTTAGCGGCCGACCAGGTGAGCTCTTCAAAGCACTTCACACGTCGTGCTGACAAACAAACAAAGCCGCTTTTGTCCAAAAGAGCCAATATTTAGGTCTCATGCCATGCTCGCAAGCTTGTTAACTCATTCACTCCCAAAGATGTTTTTAAACGTCTTTCCAGACTTGGTCTAGAATTGGCTGGTACTGAATGAGTTAAAGAGCGCCATCTGTGCCGAGCTTCACCCGCCGCATGCCTGTGAGATCACGCTCACACGGGAGAGTGGGGGCTGGGGGGTGTCACACCTTGCTGGGCTCACCTTCTTGTACGTGGCGGCCACCGCGCTGGCGCCCGCGTCCAGCAGGACGCCTTTGGGCCGAGAGAAGGAGCGGTACAGAACCACCGACGTCGGCTGATGGGGTGGGGAACAGGAGAGAGGTCTCAAAGGACCCACATGGGCATCTATTGTAGCTGACGGGCTGACCGCATATAAGAATTTGTGCGCGTGTGTGTTAATAAATCATAACGGCAAGAGCACCTGGTGTCCGGTTGCCTTGTGTGGACGGAAAGAAGTCATTCATTCATCATTCATCAGCCCGCCCACCCATCCACAAATTCCACCCGAGAGATGGAGACGATCGCGGGAAGTTTTCGATGAGCCAAGTATGACTGAAAGTCAACTTGAAGAATATTCGAATATGTCAAAGCATCGTTAGATTGTCCAGTGGAACCACAGTTCACGAATTGAATCCATTTGGAGACTAGTTGTGACCCAAAGCAATGTTTCAAATGGAAATGGATAGAAGTAGAATTAATCCGTTCATGGAAAATGCCGAATATTAAATAAAATTTAAAATGAAATGAATACATGATTTCTTGATTTTGTCCCGTGTCGCATTACGGTATTGACGGGCATTTTTACCTCATGTGGGGTGCGGTCCTGCTTTCGGTTGCGAGTGGCGGACTCCTTGTGGTCCTTGCCCGTGTGCACCACCTGGCCTTTGGTGCTCTTTCGGACCAGGTGTCTGCGAACGCCGGGGACATCTTCGAAGCGATGGCCTGGTGGCGGAGAGCAGACGTCGGTGTTGCGATTAAATGCTCATGTATCGTACTTAAAAGTTAAATACAACTGAACTGCACTTCACAAATGAGCCGTACAAGATGGGGGGAAAAAAATAAAAATAAAAAAAGTGCAAGTCACTGGAACATTGTACAGTTTGACCATTTAATTTAGTGATTCCACGTACGACGAGAGGGAACAGACTAAGAATCGCCGCGTCAAAGTGGCAACACAAACAATCTCATTGAATCCCAATGGTCTTACCTTTGTCTGGGTCGGTAGGTCCTATGTAACAAACCGTGATGCTTCTAATTCTGTTCTGCATTGACTGACTCATCTAAGACTGGCCTGCGATCGTGTTCACGAGCATTTTTAAGAACTGCGACGGTCCAAAGTGAGGCAGATCCATCATGTCAGCCGCCAGACTGAGCAGGCGGGCGCGGCGACTCTTGAAGGGAGAGAGGCGGGCCCTCGCCGCTCACACAGGTGAGTACGCGACGAATGTTTTGACCAATTGGGGGAAAAGTGGTCATTTCTTGACCGCCGCCTGACCCCCCCCCCCCCCACTCCCCCCTGCCTGAAACCATCAGAGCAGATCAGCGCACAGTAGCGTTAATTTGCTTGGGGTGGAACAAAAGGGGAGTACTGGCGATCTAATAATTCCTATTGTTGACCAGCAGCCAGGCACAGAGCTGCTTTCCCAGGATGATTTACAGCAGATGTGGCAAAACTACTGATAGTTTGTACATACCGGTTAGCAGAAATGTAACAACAACAAAAAGATTGGTAAAAGTAGAGTGTAGACTAAGTAAGTAAGCACACATCTTGGAAAGTATGTTACAATATGTTGCCAAAAACGTAAATGAGGTGAAGCCTGAACTACAGATATTGATTTTCATCCACCCCCACACCCTGAAACCCTCCACTCCCCGAACTGGTTGCCAGCCAATCGCAGGGCACACACAGACGAACAACTATCCATGCTCACACTCACACCTGAGGACAATTTCGATTGTCAATAACTTGTCACGCATGTTTTTGGAAAGTAGGAGAAAACCGGAATACCCGGAGAAAACCCACGCAGGCCCGGGGAGAACATGCAAACTCCACACAGGAAGGCTGGAGCGGGAATCAAACCTTGCACCTCTGGCACTGCGAAGTTAACCACTCGACCGCCGTGCCACCCATATTGCTTTTTAGTCATCAGAAAATAAATACTCAAGTACAAATCCCAGAAAAATCGATTTAAATATGGTAAGAAAGCGTTTCTACTTTGTGATATGCCAACACTGATTTATGATGGTGGGAGGTTTGTGTCACTAAGCCCCCTAAAGACCGCACATCCCCATAGCCTGGCCAGAGTGGCTTTTTCCGACTTTTTCTGCTAATTAATCGGGGTGGTGAACCCGATGTCAGCCCAACTTTGGCAATTACGCACCGTGCGGGCTCGGGCTGCCATCCAGAGGCCTCAGCTGACAGCGGGAGGGGCGAATTTCATAACAAGGGTGAAGGGGAGGGGGCTGCATGCCACTGTACAGTTAAATAATATCCCCCTCAATCCAACGGTATGCGCCGCACTCACTCTTGATGCCATCCAGGTCGGCGGAGACGAGTGTCTGAGCCTCAATCTCGTCGGTGGGGATGCGCTGGTATTTGGCCTGCTCGGCGCCCGTCATGTTGCCGGTTCGCCGCCGATCCTGCAGGTCGTAGCTGCGGCCTGTCGAGGACAAGCGGGCGAGCGGCGGGTGATCCGAATGCGGCGAGCTGGGGATGTCTGACAACTCTGGCTTCCTGGAAGAAAATTATAATTATTATTATTATTTTTTTTTTACAGTTTGAGATTAAATGAGAGAATCTGATAATCCTCTCAATCATTGGTTTTCTCATCCCAGGTCAGTTTTGCAGCATGTTTGAATTTTTTTGTCAAAAAGACATCTCTGCATTCCGTTTGCCTTTTTGTGTCCACCCCACTTCCTTTTTTTGCAAATATTTTAGCTGTGTTAACACAAACATAACGAAACTTGCCGAGGTTGGGGATTTTTTTTGTTTGATTATGAAATTTCCAACTTGAGCTTAGTAATTGTTTACATCATATTGGAAATTCTGGCTTGACCGTGGCATTTTTTTTTTTTTGGGCCAATTGAAACCCAGAAAAAATTACCAGATCACTCTTTCATTCATACTTTTTTTTTTTTTGACAACGGAGATGTCATTTTCTTAATTACCAAAAGAGAAGTTAGAGTAGTTACAAACCTTATGCCGTTAAAAGAAGCAAAATTTCAATAAATAATAATCAATAAATAATAAAATCAAACAAGGCCTGAACTCACCGTCCAACAAGTCAAAGCTTACGGGATCTTCGATCAGATAAATTTCAGGAAAAAGTTCCAGCGAACTGTATGTACTTTCTGCTTTATCCCCTGGTCACAGACTCAAGACAGTGACGTGGCGAGGGGCAAAACGTTATAGGTGGAGCCTGGCCTCTTGTGGAGGTGTGCTGCGCCGTCTCGAGCGACAGCTGATATACGGGATTACTGGGGTGCACAGCGGGATCGCTGGATGCCGGAGACACGGCAACGTACAG
>CAAKHF010014133.1:4873-30407 GCA_901007745.1 Hippocampus kuda
GCAATTTTCGAATTGCAAATTCTGCAATTTGAGAGGAAAACAACAGCTTCATTTCTTTTTTTTTTTTTGATACATACAAGATATGCAAACAACCACTGAATGGCTTATACTGTGTGTGTGTGTGTGTGTGTGTGTGTGTGTGTGTGTGTGTATATATATATATATATATATATATATATATATATATATATATATATATATATATATATATATATATACACACACACACACACACACACACACACACACACACACCTGTGACAGACCACTGTGGGGAAGGCTTGTCCAAGTTCAAGCATCTAAAAACCAAAACCGTTGACCTGATTAAACCATTTTGGGATGTACTATAACAGAGATGGTGGTCCAACAAGCCCTCGCTCAGTCCCCGCACAAATAAATGTTCTTCAGGAACACAAAAAACATCCCCACAGGCACACAAAATCTTGCGCAATGTCTTCCCAAAAGAGTGTGGCAGCAATTGGGCGCCCCGGCCTTGATTTCCTTTGTCTTTTACTTTTTGTACTTTTTACAAAATAGCCAGGTTGTCCCATTCAATTAGCCACACGGAGTACATCAAGCACACAAAACTTCCCATTCACTCAAGGGCAAACTTATTTGTCAGTGCCACCCTCGCTCAATATTTTTCCGTCCGCATCTCCTTTTTGAAGTGTTTTCTGATTAAAACATTGGGAAACTCTTGAACTTTTTTTTTTCCCCGCTTCAAAGGCCGCAACAGTGTGTATTTTTAGATCAAAAGCACCCCGCCTCTGTCCTAATGAATCTGTCGCTCCCAATCGGAGTGAAAGCAGCCTATAGATTATAGCGAGCATGGATCTCAAACAGGTCGCCGAGAAAATACTCGGGCTGTCTGGAGCTCTCTCGGCTCCCACCGCACTTTCATCTGCCTTGTCATCCGAATGTGGCAAAATCGCAGGTTTGTATACGACGGAGACCGAGGATGGTGGCAGGGATGGGGGGAGAATACGAATACATTTGAAATGAAATGTCCCTTGCCTTATGTTTGGCTCACTTTGGAGTGCTCTGTGATATGATATAGAGACAGGCTTCCGGGTTTTTTTTGTTTTGTTTTGTTTTTTCCAAATACGAGGCGGAATGTCAGGCATGTTAAGAGCTGTAAAGTAATTGAAGTTACTTCTTCAACCTCTTTTGATTCCCTTGCTGGGAGAAAGGAGGCATTCACTTGAAGGGAGGAGCTTATTAAGGATGATGCGCATGGAGCACCATGTGATTAATTAAGACACACATCATTTACAGTTGAGGCAATCATGTGCACAAAAGTTTAATCACAGAACAACATGCAAAAAAAATAAATAAATAATAATAATAATGAAGGCCGCTTTGGAAGATGCTCATTTGAAGGTTGTATCAGGCCAAAATGTAGCTGAGAAAAGACCGCTTGCTCTCCATGATAAGAATACAAAGAAGAAGATGATTACGGTACCGAGCGAAAGCACTTTTAGATACCTTGAAATGATCAACTTTCGTCAAAAGTGAAATAAAATGACTTCCATCAACAACCATTGTGAGGGAAAAAACTGCCTTTGGGAAATTATTTTGCAACATGAAGTCTTTCAAGGGTCATTTTAAATGTTTGGAAGATTTTGCGTCTGCTGTCCAGTCATTCGTTTAGCTTGATTTGAACTTTTCGAATGCGCAACGACTGAACATTTGAGTCGCCTTACTGTGAATGTCCGCATAGTTCCTCGCGGAATCTCGGCATTATTAGTCCGCCTGTCAGTGTGGTGGTACACGGGCCATATGTGCCATGCGTGTTTGGCCGAGTGTCTGCGAGTGTGTACGGCGAGCTCCCTGGGGAGTGTGATATTACCCAGCATGGTCTGCTCTTGGGAGCGCTTCTATTACTGCCAGCGACACCTCTCCCGGAGAGCATGATATTACACACGCATACGCTCACTCCCACAGAGGTGACCTCCCGCTGGGCCAAAATTTCCCTTTGCACCTCCACACCGCCAGCCGCTCGTATATATCGAAATATGTGCACGAGTGCCTACTGTCTGCCCGTCTGGCGGCCCATTCAATCAATATTCACTACGAGAAGTGCCGTCTGCCTCCGCCAATGGGCCAACCAATCCAAAAGCCCCGATCTCCAGACCCCTCGGTCGGTAGGCCAATCAGAGGGCGCGATTCACAGCAAGGGCGTGAGACCGAGGTTATGGTGGTCACCTAGGCAACAGGCATCATCTGGAGGCGAGAGAAGGTGGAATGGAATTTTTGGAAAGCGTATTCATGAAGTTGAGAGAAAGGCATCAAGATTTCACAATCAATAATCCCGAGTTCGAGATGAGAGATGATCTTAGACTTTTCTCTGATGTTCAAGTTGGAAATGCTGAGACAATGGCATGGCGGATTTTAAAAATAGGATCTGAACAAGGGTGACTATCAGACAACAGGACCTCAGAATTCTTTTTTTTTTTTTTTTTTTGCTTCATTTCTTTCATGGCATCTTATTTGGAACATGTTATGCTGTTTGTTTGTGTTTCATCCGTGTCATGGAAAAATCACTTTGCTTTATCGTATTTGCGGCTGAAGAACATGGATTACACAACAAATAATCCGGAACTCAAAATGATAACCCCCCCACACCCCACCCCCACCCCCACCGCTGAAGAACAGAAGTGCATTCAACTTATTTTACACTCTGCAGAACAACCTCTCAATTCAATTAAAATAATTTATGTACACACATTTGTGCTCATAAGCAGGTCAGGCAAACCGAGAGATTTGGAACATTGACGCCCTTCTAAGGTGACGAAAAAAAACAAAGCCAACAGCTGTTGTCGTGGTCAAGAAAACAAACATACCAAAAGTTCTCTGGATCTCTTGATTGTGTGCAAAAGAAAAATAAAAGAGAAGAAAGTGGATTCAAGGGCGGGTAGAGGGAGAGATGGTTGTATGTTGCCAACATCTGTTTCCTGTGTTATATAAACTCTGGGGGTTGGCCTTCCTTGAAAATGGGAGATATTAAAAAGTCCTGCTGCCACTGACTTGGCCTGTAAGAATTTACTTCTTCAACCGCAATACTTCTTATGTTTCCGCATACAATTATAGGAATGGTCGGTGACCAATCGAGCATTGATAACCGTTGACGTCAACATGATTCAAAAGAAAAATAAAATGTGACAAAACACACAGATGGAAACTTGTGGGGCACCGTGGATAAAAGGTTTATAAGCATTGAAAAAAAAAAATCCATCGTCGACTAGCCAAAGGATGGCATAGCATAGCAAAAAGACGATACCGTAATGAAAACAGGTTATCTTTGGCTTTTATATCAAATGTGTGACGATGTGTCGGTATCTTGCTCGACATCTATAAAGAGTCTGGCATCTATAAAATTCCGACATCACCCATTCTTAAAACACCCTGCCGCAACCCATAATATCCTTTTGCTGCTCTCTCTGCTTGGCAGGCCTTCGTTTAGCTACGTCGTGCAGTACATTTCACGAGCAAAAAGACTTATCAATCTTAAGTATTATGACTGCATGTAATTCGTTGAACATCCACAGTGTAATAGCCAAAAATAAATAAATAAATAAAATGGCTGGTTTTAAGCCTGATTAACCCACTGCAATGCAGGGATCTATCCTTACTTACTGTATACATCCTGTACAGATAAACAGCGGATTATCCATATTGCATACTTTTGAACTTTGTGCACTGGATACATGTCGATATATCCATGAACACATTGAGTACATAAAAGCGAGCTTTAAGGAGCTCACACTGCTGAGCAGAATGCAAAGGTGTTCTAAAAGCAAATTTTCAAGCAACTGACATGCAACACTAGACAGGTCATAACAGAAGCAAGAAAGTTGAACATCAAATAGACACGAGTAAAGGTAAAGACCGATTTAGATCACAAGAAGGAGTCATGCCAAAGCACTTATGACAAAACTCCTTTCAACTCTTCATGGGACAAATCAGATGTGTGCTGGCCTAGACTGGAGCAAATTTTGAGGTTTTAAACACAATATTAAGCACGGTGGGCACATGAATCAAATTGCGACATACAGAGAAAATCTAACAAAACATGCCTTTTTTTGCAGTTGCACCCAAATAATACACTCACTTTAAATTCTTTCATAATGAGCGATGTGACGATGTCAGTCAAGCAAGGGTGAACGTTGTTCAAATATATCAATCCCCAAAGCAGTCATATCAAATCAATGAGCCATTCATTTGACTGAGTCACACGGGCTTTAACTTTTCCTTGTTTTTTTCTCATTGACATATTTCATACACGTGAATGCCCTTCAGCGTGTTACAACTGTTAAAACGTGCTCCCTCCAACCCCCCCCCAGCTAGAATGTGTGGGATGTTGACAAGACAGTTTTCACACTCAAGCACACACACGCACACGTTTGAAACTATTTTTTTCAGTTCAGCAGTTACTTTGTTGTTCATTTGTTCTACAAATTGCAGTAATATTGCAGTATTTGCACACCCCAGAGACCCAACATTATCTTTTTTTTTTTTAAAGGAGTACATAACATTACCAATAGTCATATGTCCGTAAGGCCCCACTGTGTTTATCATCGCACTCTCTTGCAGCTGCTGGCAAGTAGCAAAGCCAGGAAACATTAAAATCTTCATCAATCCATCCACCCCATTATCTTAACCACTTTTTCCTCACTAGGGTCGCAGGCGTGCCGGAGCGGAGCCTATCCCAGCTGTCTTGGGGCAGCAGGTGGGGTACACCCTGAATTGGTTGCCAGGCAACCGCATGGTACACATCAACAAACCCCCATTCACACTTCACAATCACACCTAAGGAAAAATCAGAATGATCCGTTCACCCGCCGTGCTTGTTTTTGAAATGCGGGAGGCAACCTGAGTACTCGGAGAAAACCCACGCAGGCATGAGGAGAACATCTAAACTCCGGCCATCCGAAGGCTGGAGACAGAATCGAACCCTGCACCTCTGCACTGTGAGGCCGACATGCTCACCGGTACTCCTCTGTGCGCCTGTCTCCTATAAAGTTATCTGTTAGCGGATCTAAAAACACTGCACTCTATTTACCCTAAACCTTAAGGGTTGTCTTGGGGTGCCTTCAGATAGAAAAGGGTATTTATTTCAGTTAGCAGGAGGGCCCAAAGGAGAGCATAACATGGATGATTTAGCTCAGCATAACAAGCTAACGCATTTATTACATGCGCAAAAGAGCTTAGGTTTTGGAAATTTGGATGTGGTGTACAGCATATGTGCCAGGGACAATTCCATTTGGGTGAAGGTGCGCTGATGCAGAGATTATTTAGCATTGGCTGGATTTCCCTTTTCAGTCCAGTTTGGACACGCATCCCTAATGATCTGCACACAAACGATCAGTAATTTCTAAAAAAAAAAAAGAAAAGAAAAAAAGGGGGGGGCATTCCGGGAATTGCACCAACG
This sequence comes from Hippocampus kuda, assembly GCA_901007745.1. NCBI lineage: Eukaryota > Metazoa > Chordata > Actinopteri > Syngnathiformes > Syngnathidae > Hippocampus > Hippocampus kuda. The sequence continues at coordinate 10,305 of CAAKHF010014133.1, forward strand.
GCTCTTTCAGCAAGCTATAGTTGACAATGTCACAAATCTTGCCGAGGTCAAAAGTCAAAGCAACCTTCCCGAGGTCGCACAAGTCACTTGCAACTCGGCACGGAGGATGCAAACGTGAAGAATTGTGTGGATTGGGTGTCAGTGATTTCATCCAAAAATAATATTCAAATAATGACAACTGATCACCTGATCCCTTAACCAAAGACAAACAAGGACTTGAGCTGCTGTGGATGTCAATGAAACATTCGATGATTTATTTAACATGAGAAAGATGATCGCAGAGGGAATTTTCATGAATTCTAAAACAGATTACAAGTGTGGAAAAATAGAACAACTTGAAAATCAGAGAGGGGTTAATGCGGGGCACTGTCCCAGTTGGACGAGGAACTCCAGCATAACGGACCAAAAACACCGCCATTGAAGAGTCGTTGGAACATCGTTTTACTTGACCATTTTGAAATGATAGCAAAGTGTTTCCAAATTATAGTTTGGCGTCGACTTAAACTGTCCACGCTTCCATTCAAGGCCTGCGCTACGGATGCACTGATCCAACGCTCGTCATTAGGGCATGTTATTGTGCAAAGTGAGGAATTCTGTTTGTAAACAAAGCCATGGCAACCTTGGGCCTCTCTTTGAGTTCCCACACAAGTTTGCCCTTCCACACACAATTCCAACACGCGCTCACACGCAGTCGCACACACACAAAATTAAAAAAAAAAAAAAAAAAAGGGCACCTGAAGCAGCAGGCTTATGCTAAACGAGTCCCCATCTTGTCATCTGCCTGGATATGACCCAGAAATACAGTCACCGGAACAAATAGGGCACCGTCATATTAATCTCCACCTCTACAAATTGATGGAAATACGATTTGGAGTGTCCACGGGAAAGCCATCTTCCTGCTGCTCTGAAAAACTTTCTGCAAAACCCCAAATGCCATTATTTTCTCCTCCGTAACAAGCCGTCGTCATGACGTAACGCAGCGTGAAGGAAAAGATCGCAAGCCCGGCGGTCATATTTTTAAAAAGGCATAAACAGGTAATTGGAAAAGAATACAGCAACAACAAAAAAAAAAGTGGTGATATTCTGAGAGAAAAGCTTTGAGTGGCAGAGTCAGACGGAAATTACAGAGATTCTGTAATTGCAGCTTCAAATAAAGCACAGTGCTTGGCAGGTAGAGTAGGAGTCTGCAGAGATGTGCCCTCATTTCTACACAGACACGGCTCTCAAGCACGTGCGGGAGTCCTCTTATGCATGCATGCTTGCTCCTGAGTGTGCATTTTGCCTTGCGCGCCTGTTTACTTGTGTGTCTGACAAGCTATGCGTGTGTGTGTGTATGATTCAAAAGTGCGCGCGTGCGTGTGAGAGAAGGGGAATAGGTTTGAAGGGTTAATTAGTGTGCTGTCTTGAACAGTGTGCAGTGACAGGAAGACAAGGCAGGGTGTCCTTGCCAAAATCTCCTCTGCACATGGTGCGCCACATGCACACTTTCGAGTACCCGCGCGCACGTGAGGGCCCCAAGAATACATGACGGTGGATGAGGACATCCAACTCAGCACCTCTGCGCCCGACGCTAGCCCGCGCGCGCGGCTTTCCCGTTGCTACAGCAAAAGTGTACTTTTATGTCAACTGCAAGCTTGTTACCATGGAGATATGTATACAAGAGAAACTCTGCGCCCTCGTCGTCAAGGGCCAGATGACAGCATAGCGTGAGGGAGTGTGCATGAAGACGCGCGTGCGCACCGACGCCGTCTTCTTCATCCCTTATTCAATTTGCGCTTTAATACACACTTACACACACACACGTAGCTTACTCAAAATAGGACAGCAGGTTCATTGAGTGGTCAAGGAAAGATGCCACTGCATTATCTCAAACAGATAAACATGCAAAACAAGCATTGATCTCGGCTGTTTGTCCGCCACCCTCAACACCCTCGGGCCTGATGAAATCTTAAGATTGTTATGAAATCCTCCAGTATTAATTTCGCACTAATCGAGTAAGGGGATTCATTCCCCCCTTTACCCCGAGTCTTTAATGGAGTAAAATGCGGAGGGGAGAACCCGCATAAAAGATGATATCGAGACTTAAATCAAAAGCGAAACGCTGTTCCCACTGGGGAAACGTTTGAGTGAAAGAGAACTAAGAAAGCGAGATAGAGATCATCAACTATTGATAAGGTCGGATCTGGTACAGCTGTAGACAAAATACGGACTACGTTGAATTTCAAGTCGGATATCCTCGCAAAATTCTGATCAACGGTGTGATCGCTGTGATATAAGTTACGATCGCACGCGATGCGATGGAGTGAAGAATGGGCAAAATTAAACATGCGCATCCCCGAGAATGATTTCGATCCCGAGGATTCTCAATATGGCTGTCAGACTGCACCAGACGAGTTTATGTACACCTTCACATACGATAAAGAACACCAGAGAATGTTGTGTAGTGAGAGAGGAATTTGCAGTCGAGGGATGGACGATTTAAGTGCCGGAGGGAGACACAATATTTCATCAGTGATACTCAGGGGGGGGGGGGGCACACACGACCATGCACTTCCTAACCAGATATATGAGAAAAATGCCACTTTAGATGTGGACAAAATATACGCATATGTGCAAAATATGTGCGGTGAACATATTTCATAATTCCAAACACATTTCTCAATGCATGTAACCATCCAATATTCGAAGCCAACAAAAAAAGGGCTTGAGGCAAACAACAACAAAAAGACAAACTGTGATTTTTTGTTTTTCAGTGCGAGGGCTCTCCTGCATTAAAAAATAGCATTCAAGGAAGGCACAAAACTGCTGAACAAGACCCCAACATGAAGCGCAAGAACTCATTTTGTGCATTTTTTTTTCTCACCAAAACCGAAGCACAACTCAAGCCATACAAACAAAGTGTTCATGGAACTGAATACTTTGAATGCCAGGTGAGCATTTTTTTTTGGTTTTGTTTCAAAGGTCATTTAGGTCAAACGGAAATTGCAAATTGCAAAGAGAAAAACAGCTGCTGCCGTTACCTGACTGCGGTCTTTATCCACCTTCTTGAAGCATTTGTTTAGCGACAAATTGTGCCGCACCGAGTTCTTCCATCCCGTGGGGGCGCTGGCAAAGTAGGGGAAATGCTCAAGGATCCAGCCGTAGATGTCTTTCACAGGCAGCCGCTTGTTCGGCGCATCCTCGATCGCCATAAAGATCAAGCAGCTGAAGGAGTACGGCGGTTTCCGGTTGGCCCCCGCCGCCAAGTCGTACGGCGAGTGCGCGTCGCCCAGCAGTGGGTCGTCCGGGCACGGCGACGTGGAAGAGGGCGAGCGGGGGTGCTGACCGTCGGGGTCCAGCAGCGGGGAAACGCTACGCAAGCCCGAGTGGCTGAAGCTGTTGAGCAGGTCGGTGCTCTCGTGGAGCCAGGAAAGACTGGTGAGCTCCTCGTCTTCGGCTTTGGAGAAGGAGGCGGACAAGGACAGCGAGAGGTCTGCCGCCTCCGCCTCGGATGCTGCCGTTGCGGCGTCCCCTTGTCGGTACGGCGGGCTCATGCCCTGTGAAGCGCTGGCTCCACTACTGGGGCTCTGGGCCTTCTTACTGGGAGGCATGGTGGGTCCCATCCAGCCCAGGGCTCACTCCTGCAAAGGAAGGAAACACAAAGGAGTTAGCGATGGGAGAATCTGGGAAGAGGAGAGGCGTCGAGTTGAGAGAGAAGGCGGAGGCAAAAAAACCAAAACAACAAGGTCAGCTTGTGTTATTCATTTGTCTTCCTCATTTTCTTAAAGGTCAAAGGCTCGAGTCAAAGCACATTCTTTTGACCACGTTTCCAATTAGAGTGGGAAAGACGTGAGAAGGCAAGTGTTCTCTCTCTGAGGCTTTTTTTTTTTATTCATTTCTCCCCGGGATGGCAAATTTAGTGCTTCACCGGTTGGGGAAATCCAACATGTTCAACTGCCAGCCAATTACTAGCGTAGCATGCAAGTATTGACATTTATTCAAGGTTGCTGTCACAATACAAGTATTGGGTTAAAAGGCCTCGTAATTGCTGGAGGACACTTTCCATGTCATGATGTCGTCAGTGGATATCTGCAACGTACTCGAACTCGATTCGGAGCGCCGATTTCATGTCATCCAGATTTGGGTGAAATTGGCGCCTGGGCAATCATACCTGAGAGTTTTTAAATTCCTTTTCTTCCATGCAAGAGTGAAACTCTGACCTTCCTTTCGAGATACTGTCGTCTACTGTCGGAAACACATTCCGAAATCTGAGCACATCAGGAATTGTTTTTGCCCCAACAGGGGGTTCCATCGCATTGGGCCAAGGGATTATTAGTAACCAGTGGAAGTGTCCCTGCTGACTACTCGGCAATATTACAATTAAGACTGAATGCATTTCCATGTATTATCGGGAATGTGACCTCAGCATTTACCCCTCAAACGTGCACATCGCTAGCGCATTCCATTAGTGACACATTAAAGAGGGGTGGGCAACTTTCTAGTGATTGGGGAACAAATAGGAGGAGTTCAGTGCCTTGCTCAAGGGGTCCTCTGTCGTGAATTTGAAAGGATGCAGAGAGAGCCATTTAAAATTGACGAACCTATAAAGCCGCACAACTCAAATTGAAGATACTCTGCTCGCTATTTGAATATGTCGGCCCTAACGCAAAACGTGTGAGCAACCGTCTCAATTCGCATGTCGCCAGGCCATCATAAAGGTTCATGTCAACTTCATTGCCAAATGTGCTACATGTGCAACATACAGCGCAGCATAAAAAAAAAAAAAAAAAAAAAAAACAGGAATGGATACCAGCTCCGTATGTTGCACGCAAACGCAGACACGCATGCATCGGAAAGACACGGGGCATCAGAGAGCAGCACCATTAGGACGCAGGGATTAAGTCCAGATATGTTCTGGCTGGCCGCCGCGTGGTGCGATCGCTCGCTAATCCAAGGTGATCATCTGCCGATCTGCCCCCTCACTCTGCGTGATTGACGGGCAGCTGTCACCCGTGGCAACCGACTGCGCCATGACAACTGTCAGCTCGCCGCAGCTACGGTCGCCCGCGTCGCCATAGCAACAAAAGGGAAACAACCCAGCTCCACTCTGGCGATGCCGCTTCCCGCGTCCCCCGTCTGCTCGTCCCGGCTATCTCCGTGTCTCTCGCTTTCAATTTCCGACCCACGCTGATAACTGCTTGGCGGAGTCGATAAATATAGAATTGTCACGTACAGCCCCGCGTAGAGTCGCGCGGCCCGTGGTTACGCCGCAGCTCCAGCTGGCTCTCCCAATCGCGGGAGGGAAACGCCGGCGAGCCGGATGCCTTTGATGGTCCCTGTCCTCTATTTCCACACGCTCGCTGACAGCAACGCGCTCATTCAACAAGCTGTCTGAGGAGGCGCGTCGTTGCGCCAGTATTGACATTGAGCATAATGAATCCAAATTGCCCCTGCGACTAGAAATGTGAACGCTGAAAACAGTTGAGCATCAAAAGGATGGCCAAGGTGGTGCTTGACGAGCTTTCCGAGGTGCGGGTGTTTGTGTGTGTGTGTGTGTGTGCGCGTGTCTTTCTTTGCGAGCATCTTGACGTCTGACAGGCCTGTCACAGAGTGGTCCAAGCTTCCCTTGGAGAAGAAGCAAGGGCATCTTTGTGACATTGATCCTGGGAACAGGCCACTGGAATGCAAAGATGGATCCGATGCTCTCGTTCTCTCCCATCTCCTCTCCTCTTCCTCCTCCTTGTTATGTTGCCATAGCGGCAAGGGGGCCATGAAACATTACGGCTGACAGTAAAGTCATCTCATTTTACTGTTGCTATGACAACAAACTCCTCACTGTTGGTTGGGGCCAGCGTGAGCTGCTGCCCAAGCCTCGTGCTTGAGCGCGCGCGCACGCGTGTCGCTCTGTGTGTGCGTGTGTGTGTGTGCGAGTCCGAGTAGATGCATGCGTGCGTATGTGTGCGCTATCGCGTCTCCCGTGGGTTCTAATAAAGCTTAACACACTTGCTCAGCTCTAAACAAACTTTCATGCAACTCCAACAGCAGCCCCCCTCAAGACCAACTGCGAAAGGACAAAAGCAGATAGCGCTCAAGCTCGGACCGAATGATGCCGGCGCTGTGTGTTGCAAGCGCGTGTTTGTCGCGAGTGTGGCGTGCGTGTCGGTGTGCGCGCGAAACCATCCTCGCATTCGTTTGACAGATGGGACTGGGCCATTCTCTCTGTTTTCTTCATCCTCTAGATCGCTTTTGTGTTTGCATGCCTTGTTTTGATTTGTGTTTGGCATGTCCACATCGGGCTTTGCGTGTTCAATTGCCCACCCCCCCTCCCTCCCTCGGCCACCATGAATTTGTGCATGCGTGCGCGCGCGCATACATTCGCCAGGGACGCTCACTGATTATCTCTGCAAGCATCGCTCCATGTGAAGTCGTATGCATACCAATGTGCCGTGGAAGGGGCAATCGGTGAGGTCCGTGAGCCCGGTACCACCCCAGCTCTGTTTGTACTTTCTAACCTGATAACGCATACCTCTAAAGAGACAATTCAATTAGAATAAATGGCCTTCTCTGTTTGAAACACCATTGGAGAACAGTCGGTGGCTCCAATTATTCCTCCGCTGCCATGAATACAGATTCCAAAAGACAGATTACCGACACCATTGATGAAACGGGAATAGCACCGAGTCAGTTGCCTCCCCCAAGGCTTTGAAGGGAGAAAGAGAAAAGAGGAAGCTCTGTATTGCTTTGTTTCTCCATCCTGTTTTCCTAGTTCACGGGCACGGGTTGCCGATCATGGAAGTTGTTTTTACACCATCACTCTAAAACAATCAACTCTTATTGAACACGATTTGCATTTGGCAGAGGGGGGAAAAAATAAAATACACCAGCACTAATTTGGCCTGAGCAGAGTTTGTTTAAAAGATCTCCAATGCCACCCAATAAAACCACAGCAGTGACATGCGAAACAAAACATTGAACCAGAAAACCATATGAGTGTAAATAAAGTTTGTGAATACACACTGACAACAGCAGCAAAAGATCATAAAACCAATATCGGCTGATGACATGCTGCCAACGCTGCATTGATGCTCGACTCTGGGCCCTTTGTGGACTGAAACGACGATTACAACTTTGTCAGTTTGATTCCCGCTCATGACATACGTTGCGCGTCACGTCCTCCTGCTCCTCGCTTCCCTGTCAGTCTCCGCTGATGAATAAAGACTGCGCTCAAATAACCCCCCCGAGGTAATGCTAGTGTTGGGGCCAGCAGAGAAAAACGGCAAGAAGGTCGGCGTTATTACCTTGCAGAGAGGTTAGCTGAACCTTGTGGCTCACTCTGGTCCCAGTGATAAAGCAGAGAGTCAGATGCACCGAGGCAAAACTAATCTGCACTTTTTGATGACAAAAGACGACCTTTATCACTCCTGCGCATAGTCGGGTTGAACGGGAGAGGGAGACGAAAATGGAGGAGAAAAAAAAAATCTGAGAGTAGAATATAATAACTTTGGCTACATATGTCAACAAGGAAGGAAGCCTGGTTACGGTCTCCATTTTCAACCCCTGGACCATCACCCCAGCGATGCATTTCCTGTTTCCGCTGGGCTTTAAGCAAGCTGGGCAAGACCAATCGCATCCTTGAAGGTCCGTTTATGTCGTCCGTGGTAGCAAAGAATTATGGACTAGAGGTCAGATGGTCAGGGGTGTCCCAGGGGACCGCCGCTGACCCCTCTGTCCCGGCCGCCGCCCTCAGCTGCACGGCGACCACGGGCAGCCTCAAATGTTCACGCAAGCAGAAACACAAAATAAACGCATGCGTTATTACTGTCGGCTTGAGTTTTTAAAGGTGGGGTCTGGTAGGCACAAAAGACAAAATACGCAAGTGGACCCATTTCAACAAAACAAGCAGATAGTAACCATGACAACACCCGTAATACATAAAACTTGTACTGCACTGTTGCTTTTGCACAAGTAATATCTGTAGCAGTTTAGTAGGACAAAAAAAATGCAGTAAAAATGACCACATAGCATCAAAAAAGGTAAGCAGCTAATAAGGATACAATTTACGATATATTCACAGTAACGAGATCCGAGAACATAATTGAAAAATTCAGTCTCAAAACGTGGCCATTTAATCCACCACAGTGCTTCCTAAAAAGAAAAAAAAAAGTGTTTGACAACCTTCAAGGCAAATATCTCAGACACGACGTATGTGATGTGCAATGACACCAAATCAAATACTGCCGGTGAATAATTCAAGACGGCGCGCGCAGACACACACCGACGCGCGAAGCCTTCCGTGTTCCGAAGTAGGCTAACCAACAAAGCAAACAGACATTTGCGTCGGGCAAACAAAGTAAGCCGGCCGGTGATTCATCGGCATCCGGCAGTCATGAAATCACGCTCGCCCTCGCCACCTTAGGACGGAGACCGATGGGAGTCAGACGCACGCAAACGGTGCGTTTGGAACGTGGATGGACACTTGAAGGTGACGACTGCGACTGGGCCGGCGTTGTGTTTGTGTGAGGGGGGGCACAGTCCTCGAGTCAAGCTTCAAAAAACAGCCCAGGCTAGTCCAGCGCTTGACAGCAACAATTACGCAGCACGTCCCCGCTCTGAACACTCGCGTGCTCACTCAGCCGCCGACGTCTTTTCTTTTTTCCCACCACTTCCTTTCTCCTGTTGGCACGTGGTGGAAAAAGCGATCATGAGCCGTACGCGCGGTGCCAACAGTGCCATGCTTTGATGACTTCAAATGGTTCGAATGGTTTGCAAAGACCAACGGAAACACAGAGCGACGACTTCTCATTTCAATCTCGGAGCAAAATAAAACACTCGGTTTGTCTTATCAAATTTAGCACGCTGCTATAAACCAAAAGGGCGACTCGGCTTGATTCCGGTTCATGAGCTGTTAACAACACGCCGCCCTTATTTACACTGAATTTATTGAAAGAAATTAAAGAAGGCAAAAACATCACTGGAAATACAATCTGAAGCTGTCATTTTAGAATAATAATAATTATAATAATCACCAATCCTGCATATTATTGGTGGAAAGATGGCGTGCTAGTGTTTGAAAGTTCTGCCTTACAGTCAGCAGATCCTGTTTTGAATCCCTCGGTGCGGACTATGCATGCGTGAGACTAAGATAAACTTAATCCCATGATGTGGCAGTGGTATCGGTCTGCCTATTAACTAACTAGTAGAAGCAGGTAGCTCGTTAAAAAAAAAAAAAAAAAAGTGTGCGAATAACAAGGCAAGTCTGGACAGCGCTTAAACCTGGCATGCCAGATGTTTTGTTTCACAAGAGCTTGTTTTGCTAATCTGGGAAGGAACCGACAGGAACTATTTAGAAAAGGGCGGACAATTACAACAGCAAGGTCAAACTGGGTGAGTTGAAATATCGTGTCGTGTTTATTTAAAAAAAAAAAATAGATTAAAAGTCGCCGTTCTGATCAAACTCTCAGTGGCATGGTGTTTCTCTGAAGCGCACCCGCGGCCGTCGCCTCCTCTATCTTCTCAAAGCGCGCCAATTGCTTTGGCCGTTTTCGGATCGGCCACTCTCATCGCAAAGCTCGAAAAAATAAAAATGGATTCGATTTGTCTGTTGTCGATGAATCCTCTTGCCTCAGAGGATGAGACATCAAAGAATTGAAATTTGACATCGCCTCAAAAAAAATTTTTTTAAAAATCGAGATTCGGACTTGACAATGAGAACAGGCGCCTCTGCTACCATGGACCCCTCTTCAAACCACTCCTTCCAGCGTTCTGCCCTCCCCGCGCTCCCTCAAAGACATTCTTTGCCTGACGGTGAGCAGGTCCCTGTCGGCAGCCTGTGCTCTTTTATAATATTGAGGGAACGGCGAACAAGACGGCGTGAGACGCAAAGAAAGAGTGCTGGAAACGCTATAGGATATCAAAGTGCACAGAGAGAGCTTTGATAGCAGCCAAGGAAAGGGTGCGGGTCAAAAGAAAGCGCCCAGGAGAAAGGCTTGGCGGACTGGAGGAAGAAAGGACCATGATCTACCCGTAGCCGAGATGAATCTGTGAGCAAGTAAGCTTGATTCATCTGGATGTCCTGCAGCCCCTCGCCCCCTTTCCAAAAAAAAAAAAAAAAATCACGACTTTCAAATGAATAAGCAGCACTCTGCGTCTGTCCGTGGCCCTCTTTCTTTTCCGCCTCCGGCTTCTTGACTTATCTTTAACAAACAGCAACACAGGCTCTCAGCCACTGGCCGACAGTTTGTCACAGACCAAAAGAAAAAAAAAAATGGTGGCAACAAAAACTGGAAGAGACCGTCCAGTTCCGCAAGCTCGCCCTCTATGGCTGAATTAGCTCATGTTTCTTTTTCTCGCCTTTTGCAAATTTGCAGAAACTGTAGATTGGAATCGATAAGTGACTGCGCGTCGTATCTGAGACAGTAGATCGGACATTCCGATGGGTTCTGATGAAGAAAATTTGAGATGAGAGAGAAGTCGAGGGAAATGACCAAAGACGGAGGTAGCCGTCACTGGCCTTGCCTTGACTTGAATCGAACTGCCATTTCTGACAACTTGGCTTCTGATTTCATTTTTTTTTAAGCTCAGTGAGCGCCTTCAAGGTTTCAATGGCAACATTTTTTTGGATACAATTTAACCACTTTCCTCCAAGCAGTACTACAATATCTTAAGAACTCTGAGGGCTGCCCTCATTATTTGGTGCTGATATCAATCATGCCAAGATGATTAATCATAATGACTTTGGTGAACTAAAGTAGTGTTAAGAGGAGGCTTGAGCCCCCCCCCCCCATGAAACATCTCTGGCACGGCGGATGAAAATGCTAATGATAAAATGAATGGACTGTAACCATGTTGAAGAAGTAGTCTTTTTTGAAATGTGATTGGAGTATAACACAAATTTGATCGTTTTGAACCAAAGCGTATCTGCCCAAAGTATAAAATGCATTGCGTGCATTTCTGGGGGGGAACACAAAAAAGAAAGTTTGTCTCATTTTGTTCTGTGACTCGAATCGCGTGAAAATGGCGTCAGGATTGTGTCGCGATTGATTGACTGAGGAGAGGCAAAGCCATTTCGACGTAAACAAACCAAGACTTACAGATTACGAATCAAAAGCAAATTGCAATTCGAGTCTGCGAGAGTTGTTATTACTGTCAGGAAACCTATCAAGTGCGTTCCTTTCAAGCCGAGTTTGTATTTCAAAGCACAGGTCGTGTTTTCCTTTCGCTAAGATAGAACGGCTGCTGCCATTTTCATGTTTATACTTGATTAAGTTGATGTTTATTATTCCCATGGCGGCCATTTTATCCGAGCCACTGCAACACTGAACTGTTTAAGTTTGTGCTCGAGCGACCTACTTTGCACCCAACATGAACACTTTTTTTATTTTTTGGTCTTACAACTCTAGAAAAACAAAGCAAGAAGGTAAATTGCTGTTTACAGTCTCGCAATGTCTTTTTATTCTCGACCCGGACGATCAGAATAAGGCAAAAGTGCCTTGATGCGCTCGTCTCCCTCGTACGGAGCGAAGGATTTGAAGATGAACATTCTCTTGGTAAGTTTCCGTATACTGGCTGAGGTTTTCTTCACGCAGCGATACGAGCTTCTTCATCTTTAACCCCACCCTTGTTCTGGAATCTATCTCATCACAAGATACAGAAGAAGAATGGGAAATGACTTAAGAGAGGACATGATTGCGAGTGCAAATGACATGGGGAGGACAAGAAAGAGGCAAATGGTGAGTGGGTGTAAAGGAGAGAGGGTAGTTGTATCCTAGGGTCATTAGCAACATTTCAAAGTCACCCCGTCTTTCAGCGTATGTCGGCTGACAGGTCCTGCCAACAGAATTAGCGATGAGGGTTGACGGTGCCCTGATTGGACGTGGAACTCAGGGCTAAGACGCAGCCTGGCAGCGTCTTCTGGTTCCTTCCACTTACGTGCAGTGGTGCCGTCGCACGTTTGGGGGCGGCGTGTATGAAAATCGCACTTCCTCTTCGGTATAGCCCCGAAAAGGAACACGGCTGAGTTGAGGTGATAAAGCGAGAGCATGAGGTCAGCCATCGATTCGATGGCCTCGGTTGGGACGACAACTGATAAATACCACAAGCTCGGCAATACAGTACGGCAATAATAAATCTGACCTCAAACTGCACTCTGTTTTGTTTTTGTTTTGTTTTGTTGCACGACCCAAAGAAGTTACTCCTTTTGAACTCTTGCACTTCCCCCAGAGCCTCATCTCCCATTTTTGCCCGGCAGGCCAGCGTTCCGAAGCAAAGTCCAATTTATCCGTCTGCCCAGTGCCAAGTGCGCGGCGGCAGTGACAGTAGTGTTTGTTGGCTCAACTGAGAAAGGTCCATCTGTTGGCACACACACTCCCACGCGAATGTTTACCCTAAATACAGACACAGTGGTACAGTGCCCGTGTTGAGATCCCCGTGGGTGCCCCGGCTCCTTCCCAAAGAATGAAAACAAACACGTCGGCTTCCATCGACGCTGATTTATCAAGTGCGGAGGAAACGTTGACCATATTGCACGGCGCTATCCAGAAACCTCTTTAGTATTTTTTTCCATATCATTGAATGATTGACAAAGACATCATCAATCATTTGCCGGAGTCAACCAACAACAATCAATAGGGAATTGGAGCGATAATCAGCATCAAAATTGGATCGTCATCGCAAAACAGAGATGATGTCTAAATATGGCCAGGGTTGAAAAGAACCAATGACAACCATATCACACACACACACACACACACACAAAAGGCGTTTTTGGGGTTGGAGGACAGACGTTAGCTCTGAAGCAGGGCCAACTCCAGCGTACACAGTGACCGCGTCGCATTCTTGCACGGACGGCAACTGGATCTTCCATATTTGTTTGTATTCCCAGACACTCGCTCCCCCTTCCCCTTTGCTCTTTGACCGCGGTTTCCTGTGCTCACCGCCTGCCCCGTGCTACATTCAGAGCAGAAACAGTCGGACTCAGCAAGTTCGGACCGAGCTGCTGAATATTCCCCCTCGTGCTCCCTCTCTGCGTTCTTCCTTCGTCTCCCCCACACTTTGCCTCCCGCCTTAAAACTCGTCTCAATTCTCTCCTTTCTCGTGTTTTCCTACTCTGGAGTTCTGCTGCCTGTGCTCTCCGAGCTCCACTTTCATTAAGGGGCTCTCCTCTGATAGCCCTTCATATACCACTTCATCATCATAACAGCGAGAGCGCTCTCTCTGCGACGAATCACCTCGAGGGGCCGGTCCTAAACTCTCTCCGTTAGCTGATGTCATTGTTCGCCGCGTACGTCATTGGTCTGAACGCCGCCGCGACAGCCCGCCCCAGGCGTTTGACGGAAGCCTCAGCGGGAACGTGCGGGTCGGACAGGCCAAGGACATTCACCTTCTGGAAACGAGTGGCGGAAAAGTACAAAAAGGCTCTGGCCGAGAAAAAAAAAAAAAGACAGCGCAGAGTGTGTTTGGTTTGCAGTCAGCAAAGAAAGAGATGAAGAAGACGGCTGACTGAACGGAAGAGAGCAAGGAGGTTTGAATGACTTTGTTTTCATGAATGGATCTCGATAGAAACGACTGCCCACCTCGTGCGCATTCCGGCTGGTTACATTTTCTGACTGATTCTGCGCCTCCATCATTCCGTGGATAACATCGCTGAACAGCGGCGACCCTTCACATGGACGCAAACGCACGGAGCCACCGTGAAATCACAGCTGCTCAATTGCGATACGGCAGGCTCGCCCTCATCCCAGCTAGCATAAGCACGCGTGGCTACGTGAGACCGGGACCGGAACACCACACTCGCCTCGGGTCGAAAGGTCACATGGCTATCGTGACACTGTTGCTTGGCAACAGATACGCCACACTCATCATTTCCAATGCAATCAACCCGCGTGCCAAAATCCGGCAATGATGAATATGGTGGAGGTTGCTGGAAATTGCTTTGCAACTGCGATGGACGTACGAGAGATACTGGAAGTGCTGAATGCATTTTAGTAGACCGCAATGAATCGAGCATTGTTGTTAGCTTACGTGAAGGGGAAAAAAAACAAGTTGAGTTGACTCACTTTTGCACCTTTTAATGGCCATAAAATGACTGCCCCCCCCCCACCGACACACACACACAGACATTAAACACCCTCCTGCCCCCAACTCCCACCCTTACAGATGCTCGGCAATGCCTTGTGCTATTTAAAACGGGATGACTCAGGAGGACCAAGCTTGTGGCAAAAACGAGATTGAAATTAGCCAGCACGAATTCTTTCAAGAGTTTCTAAAAAGGAAAGGGAACTTGTGAATTGCCGTGTAGTTTTCAAATTGTGATGGGCTTCTTCAGGTGCGGCTGTACACTTAAAATAATCAGGTACTGTCCCAGAGGCAGGAAATCCATTATATTAAAGAGCAAGCAAGGAACTAATTCCTGAAAGCCATACAAGGAGGACCCACGTGGCCGAGAGAATTAAAAGCGAAGAACAGGAAGGAAACGGGAGAAAATTGACCAAGTGGTGTGGAAAGTGATGAATAATAATAAATGACTACCTGTAAAACACGCCATCATTTCATTACAGTTAATTACCGGTGAGACGAGTCGACAAATAAATAGACTTGTCACACCGCTGAACCAAATCATCTTTATGGTCAAGGGTACTCGATGAAACATCGGATTACATTTGTTTATGCTGTCCTATATACAAATGCTCGTCAAAAAAATGGAATATCATGGAAAAAGGTGGTTTATTTCAGTACAGTGAAACTCCTCTACAACGAAATCATGTTTGCAGCAAGAAATTTTTCCACAATGTTTTAAAATAGATCCCTTCATCGATACTGCATCGAAGAATACGGTGCACCTAAGGGTCGGTAAAAATACATCCTTTTAAATTGGGCGGCGTGTGACTTCATCAATGAAGACAACCTTCAAAACATTGCGATTTGATTTCTTTTGTAAGCCACCGATGGAGGGGGCAGCATATAAAATCTTGCCGAGGGCGCTACTTTGGCTTGAGGTCTGCTGAGCGTGTTACTCCAACTTTTAAAACGTCCAACACGGTCACATCGGAAAAGTTGCGTGGGTGGGAGCAGGGAGGGGAGTCGCGCATGTAAACAGAGCTCCATCCTTGTCATGTCTTTTCAATGCAGAGGAACAAAAAAAAAAAAAAAGTGCATCTTTAAAAAAAAAAAAAGTGCACCGCATTGTGGATTCATTCGATAAAAGCTGCAATGGAAAGCACCGTAAAGCCAAGAATGACCATCGCACGCTTACACAAGCTTGCAATTAATCACGCACACACACCGGCACTTGGGTGCTTACATCATATGGGATGGTATTTGCCCCCCCCCTCTCCTCCCAGCTTACATTGCCAGGGAACAGGCCCACGCATGGACACACAGACGCTGACTAAGGCTCGAAGACTCCTGGTGGCGGGGGTGCAGCGCGCGTGTGTGGGTGTGTGTATATATTTACTTGAGTTGCGTGTATTGGTTTTGGCGTACGTTGGCACGACAAGCATCATTCGCTTCATGGTTAAGACTGCAGCTACTGGAAGCGTTTCCAACAAAAGGATCTGGAATTTTGAAGACCATCCATTTCAGGGGTGCTGGTCAACCTCCAATTTGTTCAGATTAGATAGAAGAAATTGAAAACGAAATGATGTAGGTCCCTTGCGGGGTCGACGGTAACATTAAAGTGTAAAAACACGTTGCGCAATGTTTGCAATGCCAACTAAGTACAAAACCGTGGGCATTTAAATTCAGAGAATTCCCCCATAATGATCATTAATCAATTTGGATTGTTCCATGTGGACACAAGAACCTCATTAAAATGTTTGAATTGGTAATAAATAGCTCTGATCAAGGTGCACCGTTCTGGTTTTTTTTTTTTTTTTGCAAATTATTTGTGATTTAGTATCATCCCTGTAATCCGTCATTGGATGAGAGATTCTGCTAACAGTTTGTATAAAAAATGAAAATAAAAAAGTTTCGTGTGTGTGCACGTGCGTGTGCGTGCGTGGATCAGTGTGTGTGTTGGTGTGCGCGTTTTGATGCAAGTACTCACTTCACAAACTGTCAAACTGTGGAAATATTTGCTTTCGGTTTGTGGTTTGAGGTTAGTGCAAGAAAGTGGGACAGGACGATGGAAAGACAAACCGTATTTGTTGCATCTGTGTGCGTGCGTGTGTGTGTGTGTGTACATCTGTGAAATGCTCCCATTTACCCATCCACTTGATGGGTTATGTGCAGAGCTTGGACATTAATGCCTCCAGAACAAACCAATCCATTAAAGTCACGACACAAACAGATCCACATTTCCTTTCTACTCCAACTGTGCGCTTAAAGAGTTATTTTGGTAGATCGCCATAAAAGGCTAACCAACATACCCCCCCCCCCCGCGCTCTCCTCTCTTTCGCTATGACGTGGTGTGTTGCTTTGCTAAAATAAGAACCGGACGGTACCATATCTGTGAAGTCAACAGCGCGTTTTCTCCAACTCCCTGCGCATTGTTGGCTTTCAAGAGAATGACAATCAACTAAAGGTCAAATGGCCAGCGATGAAGGGCAATAAGGGGGTGGAGTTACCAGCTGGGAGACAACAGGGGTATCAATTTCAAATGGGAGCCACTCAAAAAGGGGCTGAATGAATCTGGAAGCTGTGTGTGCGTGCGTGCGTGCGTGCATGCGCAGGTCTGTGTCGCAAGGGCATCAGTCAACAGCAACAGCTCAGAACTTTGGAGCAAAAAGAAAAACAATGTCACGAAGAGGAAGGGAGGAATAAACTGATTAAACAAATCAGAAGGTTCCCGAGGTCATTTTTGTCCTCACACGTGATTAGTCGAACCAACAGACACACACAGACACACAACCTCCGTGTATGGCTGCATCTATTTGTGACATCACTGTAGCTAGCCAGAAAGACGAGGCGAGTATGAGAGCGCCATGCTGACGTCACCCCATTCACTCAATGTCAATTACGTAATCTCGGGGTCCAACGCCTGCAGGACAGACACGCCATGTGTCTGTGTATATACGTATGCGTGTGTCTGTGTATATACGTATGCGTGTGTGTGTGTGCTTGTGAGTGAGTGTGCAGGGCAAAAGTACACATAATTGCAATCTCATGTGTGAGAGCAGATGTAAAAACCAGGCATGCTGATGACATCATTAGCACAGAGGCGGGCTGGCGTGCGTTCGGCGGCTGTGTCACAGTTGGGAGCGTTTGGGGTTGAAGAGGCGGAGTTCACAGCCGACCCGGCTTGAGGAGTTATGCAACACACTTCCAAATTCCACAGACTAGAAAATGCTTTTTTTCCGCCCCCCCTCCCCCAGACATTTTTCTGCGTCTTCAGTGTCATACCGAATGCGTGCGTCTTCTCCAACTTTTTTTTTTTAATACTCGAGGCAAAGACTGAATTAAAAACGCAAACACTCAAGCATCATACTTGAAACGCACACTCCATTTTTCACACGCACGCAAACTCTCATCAACAAAGCTTCCTAAGGACAGGAAATCCTTCCGCCCACGTCCCTGCGTTGCTTGGCAACCGCAGCAGCGTCATTCTGTGCATGTCTCCGCCGCGGAAAACAAAACGCGCAAACAACATTTCCGTGAACTCTGCCGCTCCTTTTGAAGCGCGTAAAAGTAGGCCAGACCCGAGGAGGGCGATACCGATAGCCTCCACGTTAACAGTTATGGATTTATACCAAATGTGACATCACCTTCTGTAAACATAACCCCCCCGCCCCCCCCCCCCCCCCCGCTGCTCTATTTTTACAGCTGACACCTTGTTAATGCTACTGCGTGTTTGGGTCTGTGTTGACGCATGTGTGTTTTGTGTATCACGACGCGCGGTTGCGGCTGGCGATACCTCAGCAAGTCCAAGTGGAGAGGGTGATTTTTGGGCCTCCTTGGGACCCGTCACTATTTCTAACCGACGAAGAGCCGTTTGAAGACTCCCAGAACTTGGGCTCCCAAGATCTAAAAACCAGCAGTTCACTCTTCCTCGACTTCAGCGGAGCCATTCTGTTGTCAGTTGTCATAGCAACCAAGGTCATCGCATCGACGGCAGGATTTACACTGGTGAAAAATGAGACGAGTGGAACCTGCGCCGAAGAGCGCAAACATCTTCGCTTTACTGGTGCTCGGGGTCACAAGGACACATAGCGGTGGGTCTTTGATCTATAAATCACGCCTTTGAGAAAGAACGGATAGCTGCTGCGGTCGAAGAGAAATATTCGATATTGGACATGCGGTAAATAGTATGTCAGGTATGTCAAGCTTGAAACGTGACCTTGGGAAGTGCGACACTGAGATTACTCGTGTTGCTCTTTTCTGTTTCCCTCCAAAGAGCCGAGCCTCAATAATTGCCTCGACTGATGACATCTGGGAGTGATGAGAATTATTCCATCAAGAGCAGCGCGGCTCAGGAGATTTCCATCAAAACGCACAATGCAATGATTTGTTTGGGATTTTTATAATTTTTTTTTTTTTTTTGTTTCTGATGGGTGTGAACCGCGTCTTTAATTAGTTTGACTATATTTGGTGGGCTTGGATCTATAGGGACTTCAACCCTTGACAACAGTGCAGTCCTGATCAAGAATTCTGGAGGATTGCTTTCACGGTGCAACACGATGGCAGCTGTCAGCACAGCAAATTCAGACTTGACTTGTGTGTTACTCACTTGAGAATTTTCAAATCGAATTCCAAAAACAAGAGGAAAGACAGACAAAACGGTCGAATTTCATTTGTCGCAAACAGGATCACATGCATCACACATACACACAAACGCCCACTTGGTGTTTTTAAACATGTTCAGAGGTGATTCCAAGAAATCAAAATTCACTAAAACTCAAATGAGAGCCTAGGAAAAAAAAAAGATGGAGGCGGACTGTCTTTGCCATCTGCTTGGAATAGTTGGTGACGAATTTAAAAAAAAAAAAGTATCCTTCAAGCACGACGGAGAGTCTCCCACCCTTGGAGAAATATCCTGCTTGATCATCATCAAATGCATCAAATATCCAAATATTTATTGTTGTTGGGGGTTTTTTTCTCAGTTCTTTTTTTCCCCATTACACCGGGGAACAATTTTTTTTGCTGAGTTGGGTTTGAGAGAGAGAGAGAGAGAGAGAGAGAGAGAGAGAGAGAGAGAGAGAGTCACATCTGGATGCTGAGAGTCAGCAGCCTGTTGCAGCAGTTCCAACTCACTTTTTCTTTGATTTCTTCATTTTTTCCCCCTCCTAATCATCTTTTACTTGACTTTTTTTTTTCCATCCAACTTGTTGGAAATATATCAATGCCAGCTGACTTTATTTCCTCCTCTTTTTCGCGATGCTTTGACACCCATGAGGAGCTACTGCCTCGCCCAAAACAGGACACGGGCCGGCGACCCCTCTGACCCCTCGGCGAACGATGTAAGAGAGAGAGCAAGAGAGAAGAATGAATGGCACAGGAGATTTGAACTGTTCCTTCCATTGATCACCGAATGTGACCTAACAGCTGTTAGAAAATTGTTTTTGCTCACGTTCAGCCAATCAACACTGTGCATGCTGTGATTGCTCTGCAACAATTTGTTTGGAGGGTCCATGATGTGCATTCGTGATGATGCGATAATTAATCTGCTCAATCAGTGAGCAGCGCTGAACGATTAACAATTAATACAGATTGACGACGCAATTTGCAACGATGCAATTTTCAAAAAAAATTGCAAAGGCTGCAACTTGGAGAGGGGGGAAAAAACTAAACTGCTGCATTTTGGTCGATCTGAATGCTTTTTTTAAAAAAATACATATGTAAATGTCTTTATATTATGTATAATGAGGTCAGAGCATGTTTACATATTGTGGTTTTCATGAAGGATGTAACATTTAATTGCAACAAAGATGGATTTCCTGCTTGTGTTGGTTTAAAAAAATAAATACATGGGAGACCTTGAAAAACAATCGCATATAAAATCGCAATTGCAATTAATGAGGGGGTGCGATGGGATTATTTTTCAAAAATCCTTCGCTCCACCAATGCGTGACTGACAGTGAAAGTGGAACTAAAATCCAAACTACGAAATTTATCATATCGTAGCAGTGAAATATTTTTTTCCATTGCATTTCAGACAAGGGTTCACGGTTCATAGATCAGAGTGGACCAGAC